>VWZG01005488.1:28974-116071 GCA_013396735.1 Grallaria varia | reverse complement strand
AATAAAATTTTTTTGTTTGCCCCTGTAATCTGAATTAAAAAAAAAAAAAAAAAAAAAAAAAAGTGTAAGAGATTTACATATAGGGTGGCAACACATTTTTTTCTTCCTGAAATGGAAGAGGCTGAGTGTGTGATGCTGCTGAAAGCTAGGTTGTTTCTGTTGGTCTGAATGTAAGATTTGGAGACAATGTATAACTCATGCTAGAGTGTTTCAAACGTGAATCGCTCTAACGTGAAAGACATATTTGTGAGTCCCAGTCATGCTTTCTTATTATGTCCCTTAACCTTTTGGAGGTTGATATTGCTTTCCCAGCTTCCTGATTAAGCCAGGAGTAAGATTGCCTGTAAAGTATTATGGCAGAAATGTCGCAAGAGACTTTTCCTGTGGNATAATAATAATAATAATAATGGTACACTGAGTTACAAATAGACACTTTTCTTACTTTGACATGGAAGTTCCCCATAGGGAAGGTACTGTCATTTTTTTCTCTCCTTCAAAACAGACCTGGAGAACATGGGTTAGAAATTATACTATTGCCTTTATTTTGAAATACTTTGCACATTTAAAGAGCTTACAGAAACCTACTTAATGCCCTGTTGTACTTTTGACTGCAGCCATGTATAATGCATTGTAAAGCCAGAACTACTTAACAGTACAAGAATGAAGACACATTTATCTACTAAGACATCTGATTCTCTGCTAATTCTAAGATGCTACATGTTAACTCTTTGATCCACAACAAAACACTTCTTTGTCAAGAAATATATTGTGAGGTTGCTATCCACAAGCCCTAGTTTTGTTCCTTGTCACAGGCAGGAATAACTGTTGGCTAAGTCACAACAGTGAGACACAAAATGTGAGGCTTTATTCCCAGAAGTGTTACTGCAGCTTATCACACAAGGCAAGATTTACAGAGGTACGGAGTAAGTCAAAGCAAGCTTCTGGTGTTCAGCAACTTTAATAAAAAAAGTGTTCTTTCTGTACCTGCCTTCTTATACGTCTAGATAACACATTAAGGAGGACTGTGTGATATAAACCCTATCTATGCATTTGCACTGCTTGAAAACTACTATATGAGGACAGAGTATCTTGCTGCAATTTAAAATTAGCAGTACTTAGTTGAGTCAGTGCTGTTACATCAGCAGAAGCATATCAGTGATATGCCTAAATATCCGTGTCACAAGCAGTAGAATGCCTCAGGCATAAAACTCTGGCATTTAGCCATATTTCTCTCTTCTAACAGTCCTGTTCAGTTCGTGTGGGCAGCATGGTCTGGAATTTATAGGTTCCACTTTCCTGCTCCTACAACTCTTGAACAGACAAATTATGTTAGTGAGCAGAGGCTGACACCACTGAAAAATCCCATCCTTTCCAGTTTGTATTAAGGTAATTGTGTACACTTAATGGTAACACATAAACTAAAAACAGAATTAATTTTAATTTGTGCTTTCTAAATGCATTGCTCTTTGTACCATCGTCATGGTGGAAAGTGCAGATTGTTGGATCAGATCCACAAAGGCATTTTTGTTATTTTCGCTCTTCAAGATCAGAGTTGATGATACTTCTGCTTCTCTGTAATGTAGGTCTTCATCTACTCAAAATTGTTTGTACATTATTCTGAGTTGGATTCAAGAAAGAGGAAAAACTTTGTAACTTTGTCTTGAATATAAGCAATGCAGTTGCTCAGGTATGCTGGGACCTGTAGTTGAGAAAAAAAGGTCATTAACTGCTGAAATTACAGGTAGCATTCTTTCCAAATCAAGTTAATCAGTAATAATAAATCATATTATTTCTAGTTAAAGCTAGTCCACATGCACAGAACACTCTATTAAGTTCTGCCCTTTAACTAGTTGAAGACAAGTAAACGAACTTGTTATGGGAAGGTTTCATGTTTGCTTAACTTAGACTTGCATTTAACAAATTGCCAACATGAAACAATCAAAACTAAAAGAAAAAAGTCAATAGAGCCTTTGCTGCTTTATAAGCCGGTATGTTTCTGCACATAGATCAACAGAGATGACAAAGGTTGAAAGGCAATCTAAAATTTCATGAGTTACCTATAATAAAGGGGAAGAGAGCTAGTTGAATTAAGCCTCAGAATCTGGGCTTCAGATTTAAAGCCTTTTATATCACCTTCAATTTAAAGCCTTATATTGGAAAGGGTGTTAAATCTGAACTCAGAAAGGTGCCTAGCTGTCACACATTGAGCTTGCCTGGTGTGCGCTGGGAAGGATTGGGGCTGGCTCCACTCTGCCTTTCCTGAGTCTTGGGCAAAAACATGGTTTATTTGTAAGTACCTTTGGAAGTAGTCAAGACATTAACAGGCTCACTATGAGAGCTCCAAGTCCTATGCTTTCCAGGAACATTATTTCCCTTAGGAGCTGCTACAAGGAAGTTGCCTACTGTGCAACAGGAGCTCTGTCCTGGAAGGGAATCCACCAAGATCCCACTTCACCCACCAGGCACCAGGCATTTGCAAATGCTTAGTTTTCCCTAGTAATGCTGTTTAGGCTCATCACACTAATGATTAACACATTTGCTTGCATATTGCCCATCTGGACTGAGAGGAGTATTTTTGGATTTATCCTGCTTAGGGGCATTGATATTTATCCACCAGATATATTGAATTCTCTTGACATTGAGATCTAATGAGGGTGCTCAAGGGTGATTTCTTTGCAAACATAAGTTCGGCGTACAATAGTGACCCCAATGGCTTTCATTTGATAAGTCGCCAAATGAGGTAAAAATTGCCTGGGTCTTTCCTTTGATATGATTTTTTTACTATTAGCTTAAACTACATATATTTTAAACATTAATAAATTAAATGAGACTGTAGCACAGCTTGTGGGGGTTGTTTCTGTTTTGAAGAAAAGATTGTACCAATTTTCTGTATTCAGTGATTGCTTGGTCATCATAGTCCAGTAGAACATTTAAGAATGTGAATTGCAGGCAGTAGAGAAACTTCTGTCAAGGTTGTAAGGCTTCAGGAAACATGTAAGAGTTCTGAATTTTTTTCCCCTTTTTTCCTTCTTGTTTTTTTTTCTTTTTTTTTGGTAATTTGTCTTGGCTAATTCAGGAGTCTCCCTGCTGAGCAGGCTGGCTGTTGTAAATCCCATTCACCGTATAATATATGTGTGAGGAAGGAAGTTGAATGATCTATGCCTCAATAAATGGCAAAGAGGATTTCAGAATGCATTACAAAGAGACTGAATTTTTTTTCAAGAAGACCACTTAGCCTTAAAGCTGAAACTCATAATTTGAACAGTTTCAATAGTTTGAAAATTAGCTCTGAATAAGTACAAACTGGGAGACACTCACTATAAAAATCTACCCCTTCTAAACAACACAAAATCATAATCCTCTCAGAAGTTTAGAAGAGTTCAGGCAAAAAAGAAAAAGATGAAAATTGGGACTAAGTTCCATCTGTGTTTTGTTTTTCTTGAGTCATCAACAACAGATGGTAAATACTCTGTAGAAATCATTTAGCTGAGTTACTCCAGTTTGTGGGGTACCTAAGTCATCTACCCTTAGTTTTAACCTTATACTCTGTCAGAGCCTCAGTTCCCTCTGAAAGGACCAGCACACAGGTTGGTGTGTAATTATCCATTTAGATGCTGTACCTGATATGTAAACACTGGTAATAATTATCTTTTCTTTTATTTCTTCTGAAATAATAGAATTTAGTCCTAACACAAGACTGCCTGGCTGTGTCAAACTTTATAGGTGGTTGCAAAAATAGCTAGCAACAAGCTGATATTGACTGTCATTTCCTGTAGGACTGGAGTTGACATCTACTGTTTCAGATACACATCAACTTAGAAATATCCTATGTGCCATTTCCCAATGACTTCTGCAGTTGAGCAGACATGAGATGAATGCAAAACCTGCCTGTCGTATAGACTCACGTTCCCACTTAATCTTCATGCAGGGAAAATTATTCTTCCATTTCATCAATGTTTTATTAGATTTTCCTGAAAAAGCTGGCAGAAGCATATCATTCTTCAGAGACTAATATGTTAGTTAGTGTGTGCTGTTTCCCCAATACTGGTATTGACATTGTAATTTCTGTAAGTATATCTTGTTTTCAAGGGAGTGAGTTACTATTTTTAGAATTGATCTCATACCATCCTTTGTTTCTGCCCCAACTCATTATGAGGTGGAAGTGAATATGTGATTGGAAAATGATCTATTTGCCCAAAAGAGACCTCTCCCTAGTTAAGCTCCTTATTTTGTTCAGTATTAATTTAGATGAGGTAGATAATATTCACTGTTCATGTAAATATGTCATCTACTCAGTCTAGCGAGACCACTTGTGGTATTGCCTAATAAAACTATGGGTATGTGAGTAGTATCTCTGTGTCTCATAAAATTTCTGTCATACTGCTGACAGGCATAAAACAGAAGGGCATCCTTTGCTGAGGTGCCATCTGTCCTATTGAACTTGGGCTTCTGTAAGCCTTGATCAATTAATGAATCTACCTAGTAGGCAGGAAATTGCAGCATGATGAACTGAGCAGAGAGGGAGCCCAAGGAGAGCTGTGCTGAAACCTCGCACCTGATATGTTAAGAATTATAGATTATATTGAATAAAATTCATTTTGGTTTGGGGCATATGCTGCTGCATCAGGCTACAGTGCTATTATTTTGTAACAGACACGCAGAGCTTGCCAATGCAGTTTTAGAATGGGCAAGTGGAATGTAATGATTTGAAGCTGAAAGGGAAGGCTGAGGGTTGCAATAACAAATGACAGCACAGTGATAGTGTGCTGAGCTAGTGGCAAACTGGATCAAAATGGCTGTATGGCTGTCTGCACTGTTGCTGATGCTGGTGCCTCACTGATGTATCTGAATTATTCACAGATTTAGCACTGCATTTTGTAATTTTAAAAATATAGGATAACAAAGTGTTTTGTTCTAATATTAACATGCAGTAAGGTGTCTGTGACATGTGCAACATTTAATGCATGTTAAAAAAAAAAAAAGAGTGAAATTTACTTTTTGATGTGCTAGAAAACTCAAATGACTACTCATAAAATTTGTAGGAAGCGTATGTCTGTAGACATGAGTTTCCACAAGAGGTGGTGGGATCAGAAAAATCCCACAACCTGTGAAAGCAGATGATGTTGCTATTGTCAGTCTGAGTTGGATGGTGTTAAGACAGCTACTGCCTTACTCTCCCAACGGAATGTTACCACTGAATTGGTATGCCATATGTTTTATAATTTTCTGATCTAAGTATAGGATCAAAACTTGTGCTCCTGGGCAATGCAAATTTCCTCTAAATCATATGGAAAAAAAAAATTAAGACCCATTTCACTTAGCTTTCACTGGATATTATTTTAGAGAAAACCTGTTTTCTTCTGTTGAACAGGTGTACTTTTCTGTTTCTTATAATGCCAAATAACTTTTTTGCTACCTCAGCCTTTAATAAAGAGCTAATGGTACTTCCAGAGACTAGCAATCACAGGTATCAATATTGTATCCATCTGTGGACAATAGGTATGCTTTCACAACTAATAAGATAAATAGAAATATTTTTCTGATGATGGTGCTGTGCTTTTTATTTAAAACAGAAGTCTAGTTGAATTGCAATTTCAGTGGCCCATTGCATCTTTGTCTATGTGTGTAGATAATTGGTAACAGTAGCAAAGTATTCTATAGCATTGATATGTAAATACTTCATGCATCTTCTTGTGACTTCCCCCAGATAGACCCAGTAGCATGAAGAAGAAGGGAACAGGAGAGATGACAAGATGCAAGTCTACTGGAAGAACCAGTAGCACAACGTGAGCCAAATGAAGGTGCCTTCCACTGTCTTACCCAAGTCAGTTCAACACAGTTCTCTCACCCTTACCTGTCATGCCAGTTGGTGCAAGGGTGAGTTTTCTCTCACCCTTACCTGTCATGCCAGCCAGTTCCATAGTGTGAGTGTGCAATTTTCCTAGCAATGATAAAGTGCTATAAATTTTAATTTTAGGGGGCATGAACACTTTCAAACCAAGATCCAAAGTAAAATACCGCTGATGCAGTAGTAGTGCAGCATTAGTAAGCTCTGTTGGAAGGGCTGGTAGTGGGCAGCTGGTAGCTGGAGCATCACAAACCAGAACTGTTGTAACAGTGTTAAGTGCCCTTTCTGCATATGATATTTTCCAGAAATGCAGAGTTGCTACTATTGACATTAATCCAGAATTTGGCCCAAGAATCATGGCGTAAGGGCAGATGTTTGGAGCACAATGCACAAATTGTCTGCTTGCTGCAGAGGGTTATGATTGCAGGTTTGTTTCTTAGTTCCTTTATTATTATTTGTCTAAATGTTTTTTCTTATGATCTTGTAAACTAAAAAAAAAAAAAAAGTTTCACTATGAAAATATTGTTCTACATAAGGAAATTAAATACCTCTTTCCAGTTCAAATAAAAGCCCAGTTTCCCTTATCTTGCAATGACTTGGTTTTCACTCATATGTATTTTTATCCCAGTAACATGGAAAAATTGTTTACAAAATAATTTATCTGAAACAGATTTGAATGTAACCTTAGAGCACAAAACATGAAACAAGAAAACAGAGTTATACCTTTTAAACCAATCAGTTTTATTCTTCACACAGCAATTACTTTTGCTGACAACAGGAATAAAGTTTACTGCTGTTGGAAACTTGTAAAAAGTCAAATATTTTCCTGTAAAATGCCTTGCCAACTGCAAGCAAACCAGACCACCCATTTCAAGAACCAAACGTCTCCTTATTTTACTGTCTATAGGGTTTGTTTACCTGCTCAGAAGTAGTAGCAAGAATGTGAATTGAACGAAGAGAAGGAAATGCTATATTCCTATGTGGCAGAGAAATCCTGCCTGTTGACCTTCTGAACTGCCTCAGCCAGAATACACAGGATTCAGTTTATCTCATGGGATGCTAGGAGGTGCCTATATCCAAAAGCTGAACTCAGATCAGTATTGATGTCTTTGGGATTGTTAATACACTTCAATAAAACTAATCCTTATATCAGTACAAGTTGTATTGCAAGTCTTAATGATAGACATAATCCCAGCTTTTTATTTAAAAAATATCTTCTGTGAACCTTTCAAGGGAAGAGGAGACAGGAGAAAGAATAATTATTTGTGTGCTCAATTTATTCTGTTTTAATCTAAAACCAAATAAAATAATTTTTTAAAAAAATCTACCTTTAAAATCATGCATTTTAAAAGACAGGTAAAATTGTAATGCATCCCTCACATAACAGTCTGCATCAGTATCAGTTTGATGGGTAGTTTGCTTTTATTGGTACCTTCTTCTGAGAAAACAAAACGAGTGAAAACCTCAGAGCTGTAAATTGACTGTGGTCTGAGAGGTAGGAAGGTGCGCCCGTTTCCCATTTTTACATTTTGCAGTATCAGAACTGATAGCCTGTAGCATTTAAAGTGGCTAAGGGCACAGTGGAAAGCAAAATTCAGAGATGCCATTAAAGCCATCTCAGTGCTTTGAGGAGCACTATCCTGGCTCATGACTAAATGGATGTTTCTGACCAAGTGCTAACAATTTTGGCAAGGCTGTGTGAAGGAAAAAAATCTACGGAATTTAACTTTTTTTTAAAAAATATTTTTTAATTGTCTGTTATGAGCTCCAAGTGCGTTTTTATTTGTGTTTCATGTCAGTGGTGCAGGGAGGAACCCACTTTCACTTGACACACTTTGTTACACCTTGTGCTTTGAATATGCTGTGATTTTATTTATTTTATAAATATAAATATATATTATACAAATCTACATAGACTGGTAAAGAAGGTATATCTGTTCATGATCACAGGGTAAATTAAAAAAAGAGTTATTTCCTAAGCATTTGCTTTGACCATCAGCCTCAGAAAGAAAATACCTCTGCTCCTTTTAAGTCACATGGAAGAACATGATTTATGATTGATAGTCTAAGTACCTATTGACTCTTGGAAAGAAGTGCAGCAAACCTGATTTTAGGTGTAATTTAGAGCATAATGAATACGGGAATTTCCAGTCTTATCAAGGCCATTGGTCTTGAAACCTTTCTGAACAGTCATTTTGAAAGGCTATCACTATCTAGGCCAAATAATTAATACTGCAGCAAAATAAAAGTGAAGAAAAATAGTTGGTGACAAAATACCATATCACAGAATTATAGCATAGTTTGGATTGGAAGGAACCTTTACAGATTATCTAGTCCAGTCCCTTTGCAAAGAGCAAGGACATCTTCAACTAGATGAGGTTGCTCAGGGCGCCATGTGGCCTGTTCTTGAAGGTTTCCAGGGGTGGGACATCTACCACCTCTCTGGGCAGCCTGTTTCAGTGTTTCATAACCCTCATTGTAAAAGATTTCTTATCTTATATCTAGTCTGAATCTACCCTCTTTTAGTTTACCCCTTGTCCATCCTGCTTCTTATATCTAGTCAAGTACTGAAAGACCACAATAAAGTCTCCCCGGAGCCTTCTGTTCTCCAGGCTGAACAACCCCAGCTGTCTTATCCCCATCCTCCAGTCCTTTGATCATCTCCATGGCTCTCCTCTGGACCCGCTCCAACAGGTTGATGTCCTTCCTGTGCTGGGGACCCTAGATCTGGATGCAGTACTCCAGGTGAGGTCTCACAAGAGTGGAGTAAACAACCTGCTGGCCAAGCTTCTTCTGATGCAGCCCAGGATATGGTCAGTACTCCGGGCTTCGAGCCCACATGGCCAGTTGATATCTGCAAGGTATGGTGTGGGTATGAGATCTAGGTTCGTCCTCCAGTTCTTTCATCTATGGGATATGTGTACACACACCTGCATCTCTTCCTGAAAAGCAGTATGGAATTAGCAGACTCATCTGAAGGGACAGTGAGCTGAGCCACGCTGCTGCTGTGAAAAAGGTTACAGTAAAGAGATGTGCCTCTAACTCAGTGGCTGCCTTGCCTGCTTTGTGACCAAGTGCCTCCACCACTGAGGTTTCTTTGGTACAGAAATTGACATAAAAACTAATACATTGCATCACATTTTTGATTTCTTCTGGGAAAGACTTTTGTTTACTCTATTTTTTCTAAATAAAAAAAGCAAGATCAGCATGAGACATCTGCTTTATCTGCACAATTAAAGGGAATAGCATGTTCTGTTTTCCAAATACATAAGCAGGAAAATACTTTCCTTCAATAGCTTCCAGCTCATATGGTTAAAGAGGAGAGAACAGTATAAGGATAATACAAGGTTTTGATTCTGTTATTTTTATTTTCCATTGCTTTTTGTTACCTTACCTCATCTGAGTTAGCTTTGTGGCCTTTCAGTAGTTTTCTGAAAAACTTCCCTAATTAATTTTTTTTTTTTTGCTGGCCAGTTTGCTGATATAGTGCTGAACCAAAGCCATCTTTCTCTTTGAATTCTGCTTTCCTCTAAGTATAATCATTCAATCCTTTTCTAAGTATGTGTATTTATAAGTGTATATATGTACATATATAGGACCATATGTGTATGCAGCTTTTATAGGACTGTATATTTCATTTTTTCTCATTTTTAGTTTTTAAACTTCCTTTTGACAGCAGTGCTGTAAGAGATGTGCTATTCTAGCATTATAGACTCTCTTAATTTGGGTCTGATTTCATAAGCACTCATCAGAACGATCTCATTAATTTCAGTAAAATGAGGAAATATTTGCTGAGATTTTTAAATTAATACTAATTTTTAGTACTTAAAAAGATGAGCCCTGTATTGTGAATATTTTTAATAGAAGAAATACTCAGAGAAGCAGATGGGAAAAATTTTCCTATGTCATGATTGGTGAGATAGGTACCAGATTTGTGTTTGTTGACCATGTTGTCTAGTGTCTTTCTTTACTATGCACCCTCAGTAATGGCAGCAGCAGTTCAACCAACATGTAAAACTAGGGCAGTGTTCGGGTCTAATTACTGTGGCAGTGTGTGTGTGGATGTAGTAAGGGGCATTTTGTAGCTGAGGGTATAACAACAAAGAAGACAGGTATTGAAATTCAGAGGTCTGAGACATAACAGGCAAGGAATACCTTAGTTTTTAGTAACTGCTGTAGCCAAAAATCACAGTGAGGATCTTTTGATTGAATCTTTCCTCAGCCAATATTTTCCTGAAGAGGCGTAGGGCTTGCCTACCCACCCACCTCCTGCTCAGCAGCAGTGCCAGGGGCAGACCAACCCATACTCGGGGAAGGTGTTGGAGGGCAGTCCTGGCTCTGCTGCAGCTGTCTCTCCCAGCGGTGCAGTGCTGGTGTCTCTTCAGCTGACTACTGGAAGACCCTTCCCTTTTACATTATGAAAGCAGCTCAGCTGAAAAGACAGTGAAGTCTCAGGCAATATTAATTTCCCTTATGACGTCTGTAAAGAAACAGAGTCCCTGTGCTGCCTTTCTCTGACCTGAGTCCCTTGAAGCATTTTCCTTCTCTTCTTGGAGGTGGCTGAGTCTTCTTTAACAAGGTGATAGGAAATTGGCAAATATGGAGGCTGTGTTCTCCCTTGCTGCGAGCTTCAGCTCAGAAGACTAAGCTTCAGCTCAGCTTTAACTCAGAAAATCAAGTCCAGGCATGTATTTTACAGCTCATAAGTAGTTACAGTGGATGGAAGAAAATGTAGGCTAGTCATAAAAATAAGGGGCTTTTGCAGCCATGTAATCAAAAATACTCTTTCTCTCTTGCACTGAGCAACTTGGAGTCTGTAATACACCGAACAGAGATTTTATGTTTCCTTTCCTCCCCTCAGTTTCCAGCAAGGAAAACAAGTGCTCTCTTTCAGCAAGTGAATCCACCCATGCTTGTGGTACACATACAGGCTGTGTGTGAGATTATGCCAATAATTACTGTTTAGAAGTGCTCTGCATGCAGATGCCACAATAGGACATTGAGAATGTATCACATAGTGATGGGAAACACAATAGGAATCTTTCTGCAAGTGAATTAATTATATTTTAGCCACGTTGGAACCAAATAACCCAGCTATTTCTAAGTCTTTATTCACGTGTAAAAAGATCATTTATGCATTGTAATGCACCCGTGTTCAAATAATTGTGTTGGAATATTCTTTGACAGTTTTTGAACAGCTTGTAATAGCCATACTGTTGGATGACAGCAGTATCATAAGTAACCTGCATAAGTATTTTTAACCATGTGAAAATCATCCTTTGTCTATTGTAACTCATCACACAGTTTTCACCTATATATTTCAAGAGAAATTAGCTGTACTTGAAATGCTTCCCCAGCCCATTCAGCTCCATGCATAGGTTAGATGGTCCTTGGTGCGGGCGGGAAGTGACACCATATGCTGTTTCAAGGCCCACATCTGCAGGAGAGTGCTGGAAGGTCAGAGGAGAGCCACAACACAAGAAGATTGACGTTCAAGGTGTGTTTATCTGGTGAGGTGCAGTGCTGGGTAAGGCAACCAGAAGCAGCTCTCAGAGATCTCTTGTGCCCATTTGAAATACTATCAATGAAGTCCTTTAGCAAAGGTTCTTAAAACCTTTAAGGAGAAAATCCTCTCAAAAAGAGTAACTGAATAGAAGAGAAAACATATATACTTCTCTAGGAAAGGAAATAGATGAAAATATCCCTAAATACTTGTCCTGTCTTTATATGGTGTCTCCAAATATCCTTCTACCATGACCCATTTTTTGTCTGATCTGCTGTGGCTGTTATTGTGCTCCTAAATAGCCAAACAACATTGCTTCTAATGCCTGCACTAGCTCAAGTACCTTGAAACAGGAGCATCATCAAAAATACCCCCAGTGAAAGTCTGAATGAGCTTGGCCTGTTTAATTAACTAACAAACATACAAATTAGGCTTGACTTGATGGAATGCAGCGGAACTTCAGCATATTAAAGGACTTCATTGTAGTGGAGAAGGGCATAATAATAGGTGTTCAGGGCATGTACACATCCCCATCAGGTGCACAAATATATTAAAAGGAGCATGATTAGCTGCTGGAATAAACTTGCCAGGAAAGAGATGAATTGTCAGTCCCTTGATGTTTACACTGAATGCCTTTCAAGATGCTATGCCTAAGGCAGTCATAAATTATGCTTTAGTCTAATTTATGTTGCCAGCTTAATATGAGTAAATAAGGTAAATGGGTGAAATAAACCTGTGACATTGAGAATAATCCAATTGTTCCTTAAGACATTAAATATCTGGAAAAATGGAGGGATATCGAAGTGTCTGACTGAAACATTAACAAAATGAAGTAATGTTTGCAAATGGCATAAGCACATTTTCAAATGTGCTGCAGTTTTTAATACATATACACAGAGTAATTAATTTTCTCACTTTCTATTTTGGCAAAGATTTTGTGGAGAAGACAGACTGCATTTCTGAAAGTAGTGTTTTCATCCCAAAATGAGCTACGTGTATGTGCTATAGACTCTTTCACAGATGCATGTGTATAGTATCCAGATGACATCCGTGGCTTGAATTTGGTTGAATCTGTTGTGAGGCTCAACTTCTTGCTGACTTTTTCACAAGAATTCAGTTGTATAAAGTTTTAAAAAATAGATTTGTAGGATATTCCTTAGTCAAAAAGGCTTACCATCTTTTGTTTGGAAAATCAATCCTCCTGTCCTTCTAAAAGCTAGTAAAAAGTATTTTCAACTGGTAATAGTATTCCAGGCAGAAATCCAGAGCCTTATATTTGCTGCCTGAAAATATAACTTAGGAGTTGTAATATATTCTTTAATTAAAAGTATCATGCACAGTAGTGATTTTTTTTTTTATTAATTTATTTTCTGGACCATTGGACTGATCTGAAGAGAATCAGCATTCTCAGGGGCACAAGTGAAGAGGATCCCTTTCTATTTTTACAAAAAATAATTTGTTTTTCAGCAAGAGGGACAATTTTTTTTTTGTTTGAAAAATAAGGAATTGCTATAACTTGCTACATAATTATTGTTAGACTGTAGCTAAATAAAGGTTGTATTTCTTGTCTGAAGAGACATTCAGGATTACTAATGTGCCCTTTATGTTCTGTAGTTTATGGGTAATCTTCATAAAGATATATATATGTATATAAGATATAAGATGTATTAAATCTTAAAATTTTCAACTGTGAGATTGAAGCCAATTTTCAANATTTTGTGGAGAAGACAGACTGCATTTCTGAAAGTAGTGTTTTCATCCCAAAATGAGCTACGTGTATGTGCTATAGACTCTTTCATAGATGCATGTGTATAGTATCCAGATGACATCCGTGGCTTGAATTTGGTTGAATCTGTTGTGAGGCTCAACTTCTTGCTGACTTTTTCACAAGAATTCAGTTGTATAAAGTTTTAAAAAATAGATTTGTAGGATATTCCTTAGTCAAAAAGGCTTAGCATCTTTTGTTTGGAAAATCAATCCTCCTGTCCTTCTAAAAGCTAGTAAAAAGTATTTTCAACTGGTAATAGTATTCCAGGCAGAAATCCAGAGCCTTATATTTGCTGCCTGAAAATATAACTTAGGAGTTGTAATATATTCTTTAATTAAAAGTATCATGCACAGTAGTGATTTTTTTTTTATTAATTTATTTTCTGGACCATTGGACTGATCTGAAGAGAATCAGCATTCTCAGGGGCACAAGTGAAGAGGATCCCTTTCTATTTTTACAAAAAATAATTTGTTTTTCAGCAAGAGGGACAATTTTTTTTTGTTTGAAAAATAAGGAATTGCTATAACTTGCTACATAATTATTGTTAGACTGTAGCTAAATAAAGGTTGTATTTCTTGTCTGAAGAGACATTCAGGATTACTAATGTGCCCTTTATGTTCTGTAGTTTATGGGTAATCTTCATAAAGATATATATATGTATATAAGATATAAGATGTATTAAATCTTAAAATTTTCAACTGTGAGATTGAAGCCAATTTTCAATAATTTGAAAAAAACTGTAAGGCATAAAACTGAAATTCAGAAGTGGTTGCTGTGTAGTTTTTTTCTTGTTGCACCAAGGCAACAAGCATAGACTTTTAGCTCATGAGTATTGTAAGTTTTTGTCCATATCACTGACAAGCAGACTCAAGATGTTACAATTTGGGCTTCAGAGATTTGTCTGTGAAGCTCAGACTGTAGCAGTAAACCCAGGTGGGGTCTGCAGGTGTCCAGTTCAGTTCCAAAGGCATAAATGGACACAGTCTTTTAAATGGCAGAATACACTGGTGAATACTATATAGAATAGAATATATAGGAATAAAGGCCACTATATACTTTATAACAATTTGTGCTCTTTTTCTGTTGTAGTATATGATTTGATGTGAGGATGTTGGTTGGTTCTTTCCTTATACATCTGGACCTACAAATACTACTGCTTTTTCTCTTCTGAACATTCAGATGCTACCTATATTTCAGTAACACTAAAGGAAAGAGGTTTATTCCTCTAAATTTTATTGGACCTGCTTTACATTTTCTAGAAAAAAAATAAGCCATTAATCAGATCACAGCTTTTGAATTTTTTTATCTTTTTCACTGGACATCTTTAAACTAAATCCCCCATACCTCCGCTCTCCAAAACCTTGAAATCCAGAAGGCAAAAATCTCATCGTATAATAAAAACATGCAGTCTATTTTTAGTTTCTTAGTAAATCGGTATGGAGTACTATTGGAGAATCAGGAAAAATTTGGAAAACATAAAGTTTGAACCCTAGAACTGAGCAATGTTGCAGTGACAACTTGGTGATCACCTTTACTGTTTAGATTTCCAGGTGTTGAAGCTCCTTTACTGGAATTAAAGTAAACCATCAACCATTTATATGTTGCCAAATATTTTTTTAATCACATTATTTGTATTGCAAAAATTTCTCCTCAGTTCATTTTACTTTATGTTTTTGTTGTGCCGTGGGTGATGTTTTTTACTGTATGTTACGTCCTCATTGCTCTATGCTATAAAAATAATTTTTATAATATAGCCTAATTAATAATTATGTGTATGAGTTCTAATTTTGATTCTATCTATCTGAAACCAATTGATGTTCCAAACTAATTCTTCCAGACTAATTGTGTGACTCATGGCAAGGCATTTTATTCAACAAATGCAGCATAAAATGTAAGGATTAGGTAGACAAAGCTCAAAGGTGAACTCAGCGTTCTACTCTACTGACAAAACTTGCTTATTTGTCTTAAAATTCGGAGCTGTTACACTTCAATAATTCTCTTTTATACCACAGAATATATCTGGAGTATTACCCAGCATTTCTGAATTTTCTATCGCATACAACACAGAAATTACACTGCCCTTTTATTTGCTGAGTGCTGTCTCAGAAAGAAATAATACAATGAAGAGAGAAGGTAGCCTGAAGCCCAGAGCATGGTTATGGCCTATAAATGCTTTGTTTTTTCTCATCATGAATTTGCTAATTTGCGTGTTAATTGGTGTTCATATAGCATCACTATGCCATTAGGAATCCAGTTACTCCATTCAAACACGATCTTAGGAAGATTATCTCACTATTTTCTGTTGGCACAGGGTACTTTTTCTTTCTATTAAAAACAAACAAACAAACCAACAAATCAACAAACCCAAACCCCCCCATGCAATACTGGAGTGGAAATGCCGGTTGTAAAATGTTGCATGTATACACGTGTACCAAAATTTTTTACAGTTTGTGTACTAATAAAATTGAATAAGAAACTTCTGTATATATCTCTTAAATCCATTACTTAATACAGCTTTGCTTCCAAAGAAAGCCAGATCAAGCCATTTGTTGTTGTCTAACACTAGGTCACAAGCAGCCATTTTTTTCCTTTCATGATGAAGCACCTTAATCCATTAATCTTTAGCAAAATGTAAATGTTTCTATTAGTTGATTAGAACAAGGCTTTGTTGTGCTCTTATTCTCTTTCTCCTTCAATATACAGCCGATTTATTTTTCAATACATTTTGTCTTTTACATTTTTTCTTTCTGCAGTGTAGCTTTGGTGCTTGAAAATTCAGATGTATGTTCTATGTGATACTTGGGAAAACCAAGATTTATTTTGGCTGTAAATTTTAGGCAAATGTTTTTTGCTTTCAGATGTGAGTTTTTATTTTGTATTTTTTAATGAAATAACCAAACATTACTGATTGAAGGTTTGATGTTGTTCCTTACCCTAGCAGGCAAAATGCACAAAATAATTGCAATGGCACCTGCAGTAGGCCCCCCAGGATGTAGAACTGGGGTGGAAACTAATACCTTCGTGTGCTGAAGTGAAAAATTCTTGCATAATTCTTATTAAACCAAAGGAAGCCAGGGAAAATCATCTCACAATGTTTTAAGATGATGTAAACTTGTAAACTCTTATATAAAGTAAAAACGGAGGGAGGCATATCTGCAAGTACTTTAGAGAAGATATTTAAGATCTAAAACAATCTGGTTAATTGGTGATTTGGTCTGAAAAGCAGAATGCAGTTCAAGTGGGACAAATGCAAATTATCATACTTCAGTAAGAATAATTAGCTGAGCAATGAAAGATAGAAACTGTCTAGCTAGGCAAAAGTTTCAGGGCGGAAAAAACAAAACACGTTTTATTGAAGGGAACTCCAGTTGTGAAATTCATATTGTTGTAAGGGAAAAACCCAAACCCAGCATCTGGTATCTTGGTTTGGTTATTGCACTTAAAATAAAATACTGGTCAGCTGAAGGGGTTGGAGAGAAAAGTCTGATCAAAGGTCCAGAAAACATGACTTGAGGAGGATGGAAATAATCAATTTCCTTCATTCAGTGGCAGGAAGGAGAGAGCTAATGTTGCAACAAGGTACTTACAGAAACAAGAAATACTTTCAGAGATCATGGAAGATGGACCAAGGGGATCTCAGAGCCCTAAGCTGGAGGACCATGACAGTGAGAATGATCAACTCTCACTTGACCCTGAAATTGTGCAGAATTGCTGCTCCAGCTGGATCCCTACAAATCTATGGGGTCTGATGGACTTCATCCAAGAGTCTTCAAAGAGCTGGCTGATGCCATCAAAAAAACTCTCTTGTTGATTTTTGAGTGGTCTTGGGAATGCAGAGAGGTCCCAGCTGACTGGAAGCTGGTGAACATTGTCCCAGTTTTCAGGAAGGGCAAGAAGGAAGCCCCCGGAAACTGCAGGTCTGTCAGTCCTGCGTCAGTGTCTGGTAAAGTTATGGAGAAGATTATTCTGGGAGCTATTGGAAAACACCCAAAAGACAACGCAGTCACTGGCCACAGCCAGCAGGATTTCATGAGAGGAAAGTCCTGCATATCCAACCTGATTTCCTTCTATGACAAGGTAACCCACATAGCTGATCAAGGGAAGCCAGTTGATGTCATCTTTTTGGATTTTAGTAAAGCTTTCGATCCTGTCTCTCACAGGATCCTTCTGGACAAAATGCCCAGCACAGCTGGATAAACACATCATGGGTGGGTGAGCAGTTGAGCACAGAGGGTGATAGTGAATGGGGTGACATCAGACTGGTGACCTGTCACTAGTGGGGTTCCACAGGGCTCCATCCTGGGCCCTGTGCTCTTCAACATCTTCATAAATGATTTGGATGCAGGACTGGAAGGGATACTGAACAAGTCTGCAGATGACACAAAACTGGGAGGAGCTGTTGACTCCCTCCAAGGCAGGGAGGCCCTGCAGAGAGACCTGGACAAGTTAGAGGGCTGGGCAATCACCAACCATATGAAGTTTAACAAGGGGAAGTGCTGGATTCTGCACCCGGGATGGGGCAACCCTGGATGTACATACAGACTGGGGACTGAGATGCTGGAAAGCAGTGCCATGGAAAAGGACCTGGGAATCTTGGTCCATGACAAGTTGAATGTGAGTCAGCAGTGCCCTGGCAGCCAGGAGGACCAACCATGTCCTGGGGGTCATTGGGCAAAGCATCAAGCCTGACAGAGGTCAAGAAGGATTTGGACGATATTCTCAGGTACCTGGTGTGACTCTTCGGGGTGATCCTGTGCAGGGCCAGGAGTTGGGCTCAATGATCCTGGTGGGGTTTTTCCAACTCAGCATATTCTGTGATTCTGTGATTATGAAGGGAACTGTTGTGTAGTATTCAACAATGGAGTTTTTTATGGGCTACACAAAGAGGGTGATTTTGGTAGACATGATTCTGACTGAGGAGGAAGAAACAGACAAAGAACTTATGAGATAGTATACTTCCAGTTCTACTTTGTATAGTTAGTAAATATGGGTATTCCAGCATGGAATTACATAAAAGAAAGAGTAATCTTAAATAAAAGAAGCAAAAAGAAAACCTCCTGTTTCAAATTATTTAGGTTTAGGAAGCTTTAATTTCTTTTAAAATTATGACCCTCCTTGAATAGCTTCCCTTCACCTTTCATACAGTTTAATTCAGCTTATTATTTGCCAGTTAAAATGACATGAAATGTTACTGACACATCGTGATAGGAAGTGCCCAAAGGAAGCTATAAAGGGATTACTTTATTTTCCCCTGAATCACTGCTTAAAACACTATGTCTCTGAAACGTGCCCAGCCTTCAGCAAGTTACATCCTTGGAACTTTGCTAGAAAAAATATTTTGTTGTTTACATGGAAAAAACCCCTTTCCCCCCCTCTTTCTGCATTTATTACTTGCAGCACAGCAATATGTATTTAGATGCATGAAGAATCTGAAAAATCTCTCAAAATATTCTCTCTCAAATGCCAATGTTGCGGTAGGAATGCCCACTAGCTTTTAACAATATTGCTGTAAAAATCCAAGTCTCAGCTTGCTTGAGTTTGTTTCTGTCAAGTGATTTATGTTTCTGGTAAAAATGTATTGAAAACATAAAATGGAGCTGAATGGCCTTCAAAAAAGCGGAGTACAAATTGAAACTGAACACAGGTAAAGCTTTCTACTCGCGTGGTCTTTTCCAGACTGTATTGTTTCTACATTTTTTTCTTTTATGTCCATGTTTTTACCCTTCTTAGATTTTTTGCCACTTCAGAAAGAAGACTCTTTAGCAAGATTACTGTGTGAAATAAAATTTTCACATACTCCACTGCAGTGTACTTATATAGTGCTTAGATCTAGGATTTGCTTTAATCTGAAGTTGTGAAAATTCTAGGGAAATAAACAAATGAAGAGAATTTCTATTCTTCACCTTCTCTGATTCAGCACTGGCATTTAAATAACCCTCTCTGGTTCTTTACTTACTTTGTTTTCCCAAGGTTCTTGTAGTTCTTGTTTGCTTATGCTGCTCCCCTATGTCTTTGAAACTGAATTACAGCCCAGTTCTGTGTCTGCCATTCAGAGCCACACCCACCTCATATATTTTCCCCTATTTTGTACATCCTCTGTGTCCCCATGTGCTCAGGCAGGAAGAGAAGTCCTACAACTAAGACCTTGGAACTGACTCGCCATGCACCTCAGCATCTTGGATGCTTGCTCTTCTCTTCACATATTTTGCCCTAGGTACAACTTCTTCTGCTCAGCTATGATCAATCTCTAGGCAGAGGAAATGTACTTGTTCAGTAAGCCTATACAGAACATAAATTTTAGAAGCACATTTCTGGGAAAAAAGGTGGAGATGGGTAATGAAAAAAATGGGTCACACAGTTGCTGATGCAGAGTAAGACTTCTGTGTTATTTCACACACTTACCATCTTTACCCAGGCAGGCAAATATGTTTTGCTTCCCGAGGCAATGGAAGTGTGGTATCAAGGAAAGAAAGGGAGAGGAACCTTTTATAACACAGTTCCTTTTTTTATGGAAGTCATGAATTGAAACATTCCACAAGACTGAATTTCTCATTCATGGCCTCTGTTTTCCACAGATGGGTGAAAAGTGGATAATTATAAGTGAGGAAGACAGAAGGCCTGGTGCTGTAAGAACCACTGCTGTGAGTCATGAGCCTCAAGCAAATTTCTTTATGATGACTTGGTGTATCTTACTCAGTTCATGACATTATTCATTCCATAGCAGTAATTGGCAGCACATTGGATCAGCCATGTTCCAAATATATTCGTTCCTAGTGCACAAGAAGATGCTATCAGCATGAAGGTACCTTTCTTTGACTTTGGAGACAGCTTTACCTGGTGATAAATACTGGACTTCCTTTTCAGACATATAGAAATAATAAGGGATTGGAGAAAGTCTCTAATAGAGCATCAGTCTTAATTTATTCACTAAGTTCTTTCTTGAAAGGGGAACTGATTAGCATGCGCATTATCACAAGTAATCTTCCCCCTTTGGATACTTAAGTAATTTGCCAGGTGGTCAAAAACTTGGTCATCTGATAGAATTTCATTTTCTTTTATTTTTGGTTAAATTTCTTTTGTAACAGACTGACATATTTCTTTCCACAGTTACAGATATTAAACTAGACTCTTGTAGCATATACCCAGGTTCAAAAAATACCCAGTTCCCAGCCATAAGAAATATTTTTCTCCTCTACTTGAAAAGGACCTACTCCTGTCAGTTTGTACTCTCTTTATATTTTTATCTCCAAGCTTGTCTGAATCAAAAGGATCACCCTGGCTTCTGGCCCCATGTATTGGCCTTGTGTGGTAAAGTTTTGATAGCAGGTGGTCTACAGGGATGGCTTCTGTGAGAAGCTGCCAGGTCCTCTGTGTCCAACAGAGCCAATTCCAGCTGGCTCCACTGCTGGTCAAGGCTGAGCCCATCAGTCACATCTGGAACAATGTATTTAAGAAGGGGGAGAAAAGCTGTGCAACTGCAACAGCAGCCAGACAGGGTGAGAATATATGAGAGCAACAGCTCTGCAGACACCAAGGTCAGTGAAGGAGAAGGAGGACATGCTCCCTTTGCCAGAGCAGAGATTCCCCTGCAGCCCCTGGTGAAGACCATGGTGAAGTAGGCTGTTCCCCTGCAGCCCCTGGAGGTTCATGGTGGATCAGAGACCTGTCTGCAGCCCAAGAAGGACCCCATGTTTGGAGCATGTGAATGCATGAAGGAGGCTGTGAGCCCATGGAACAACCGTGCTGGAGCAGGTTTATCGGCCGGACTTCTGACCCCACAGCAGACCCACGCTGGAGTATTCTGTGCCTGAAGGATTGTAGCCTATGGGAAGGACTTGCATTGGAGAAGTTTATGGAGGATTGTCTCCCATGGGAGGGACCACATATTGGGGTAGGGGAAGAGTGTGAGGTGTCCCATCCTGAGGAGGAAAGAGCAGCAGAAACATTTGATGAACTGACCGTAGCCCTCATTCCCTAATCCTCTGCACTGCTGGGGATTTTTTTGCCTATGATGGTGACTGCTGAGTGATCTCTCCCTGCCCTTATCATGACCCATGAGTTTTTTTGTTATATTTTCTCTCTCCTGTCCAGCTGAGGTGGGAGTGATAGAGTAGCTTGGTGGGCACCTGACATCCAGACAGAGTTGACCCACCACATCCCAAACCCATGAATTTGTTGAGTTTGATTGAGGCATCAGTAGTGACTCTGCAGTACTAATCAATAGAACACAAGAGCCTTTCTTTCACTCTGTTCGATCTATACTATTCAGTTGTAGATTCAAAAATAACTGAATTTTACAAGATATAATTTTGGTAAAATCTTTATGGAAACAATTTAAAAATCAGAATGTTTGATAGTCTTCCTCAAGATTTTTGAAATTATTCTCACATTTTACCATATTTTTGTGTTTCTTCTTGATTATTTTCATGTAATTCACTAACACTAGACAAATGAGAGTGACAAAGATTATTTCACAAATAGTATACCTTACTTGTCTTGCTATTTTGTGGTTTTCTGTTTTCTCAGTTTTTAGAATCTAAGCCAGTCATTGAGAAAGATACAGCAGGAGACCAACACTTGTGAAGCTCTTTTTCTCTGTATAAGAATATAGGTATCTTTTTGTTAAGGCAGATATTGACTGACATTCCCTCTTGGCTTATTGGTGTATGTGGTGCACCAGAAGCTTCACATGACCAGGCAGTTGCAGGGCAGGCACAACTTGAGCAAAACTGAATGGTTTGATTTCAGTGTCAAACAGTTCATTGGCTACATAAGGAGTGATAGAGTAGCTTGGTGATATGCCTGAATAACCACAGAGTCATAACTTTGTAAAAGTGTAAAATTCACATTTATTAAGGTAAATATGAAAAGACAGCAAATGAGAGTTAAAATAACTTCTAGAAATGAAACAGTTTTAGACATTACACATTACAGTTGAAGAAGTTTCTTTTGCCTAATTTAGGAAAAAAACCCTTAACTTTTGTTTAGTACTTTAGTTAAATACTAATTCAGCTAATTAATAACTTATAGGAAAAAAGAAGGAAGGAAAGTGATAAATATGTTGGAACATGTACATACTATCTTTCTTGTGGAAAAAGATGAAAAAGGCTGTTTTTCCCACCATTGGTGGTAGAAAAAGTTTATTTTTACCAAGAAGAAAAATTTAGTCCAGTGATATTTGCAGAAAAATTAGCAGAAAAAAATTTGCAATAAATAAAATGATTCAACCAACTTGCTCTACATTAAATCATTCAATGATAAAATTAGGAAGCTGCAGAATAGTATAAATGGCTTAATATCCATCTTTCCATGCTTAGTATATAGTAAATGGCCAGTTAATCAAAATTTCTCTGGTCTTCTGTTCTTTAAAGAAAGTGCTTTTAGTTTGTCAGTTTGTTTTAAGCCTGTAAGTGCAAAATTGACTAGAAACCTTTTAGCTAGACTACTTGCATGTTTTACATTACTTTGGATTTGGCAATTGACTTCAGTTATTATTCTTGTTACAATTTTCAGTGTAGAATATAATCTGCTAATGTTGCCTGCCTAATGTTATTACTGAAAGCATGACTATTTTTTTCAGTTTGTTCAGTGACTGGTAAGACATTTCATTATGGTGTCTTTTGTTAGATTCAGAACAGAAAATGACTGACATGAAATATAACATCTTCTAACATCTTTTATAAAAGATGTTAAGAGCTTGTATTTCTGTTTTTGAAAGTAACTGAGTCAAAAAGTGTCAAAAAACTTGCTGGATGCTCACTTAGAACTAAAAATTCTATGACTGCAATACCCTGAATCCTAAGGAGTTCAACACTTCAGGCTTTGTTCTCAGTGAACTTCTTTCTGTAGGAACACTGCTGATAAATTGGTTGACTCTTTTGAACTATGGCATGTGTGGTGAAACTTATGTAAGTTGCATTTTAGCAAGTTTCTAGTTCTTCTGTCACAGGGATGAAAAAAGACATTCTTCCTGCCTGTCCCTTTCATAGTAAATGGCAATTCATTTTATATAATCAGTTCTTGCATTTTAATCTGTAAGAGAAGCAGCAGAAAGTGTGATAAAAAGTTTGCATAAAATTGTGTCTTTTCAGGTTACAAAAGAGCTCTTCAAAAGGCTTCAATAGGAAAAGAACTTACAAATGTACTTGTTAATTGGTTGTGGTAGGAATGTGTGCCTAATTTCTAATTTTAATATGTGTCACTTTAGCTTCTAACCTTTGCTTCTTGTTTCGTTTTCTCAGCTAGATTAAAGAGCTCTTTATTACCTAGTTTTTCTCTCTGTGAAGATACTTTCATAGTGTAATCAAGTTTTTCCTTGTACAATTTGTTAAAAGAAACAGCTTGAGCTTTCTGAATCTTTAACTGCAAAATAGTCTTAGATATTAAAATTCTAATTGTATCTTTCTTTCGATGTATTTCACAATCCCTCAATATCCATTTTGAGAAAGGAGCACCAAACTATTGATATTTTGCTGATGAGCTGAAAAGTCAGATACACTGCAAGGTGTACCTCAGAGTATATGTTAATATGAGAATATGTTTATATATATGTGTGTGTGTGTGTGTGTTTGTGTGTGTATTCAAGGGTTTTATTAGTCCTTTTCATGTTGGCATTTCATGGATGACTTGATTTCATGAGCATCTTTTCATTGTTGGCCAATGCTTTCCAGTGCACTAGTCCGTTCTTGTCTCTGTTTAGTCTGTATTTAATTTGTGCCCTTTGTTCCTAGGTACGTTTGTGAATTCTGTGTTAGTTAAATTCACACAGTCTGTAGAGGCTCTGTCCCTTGCAGCACCCAGGATCGCAGCTCTCAAGGTGACATACCACGGCAGTGTAGTGCAATGTACACCATTTAGCCCTGAGCAGCATTTGTTGCCTTGGTCCTGTAGACCAGAAGACCGACATGGCACTCTCTGGTGTGATACCAAGTCTTGACAATAGGGAAGATGGAAGGAAACAAGGATTTGACTTCTCCAATACTTAATATAAACCTGTGATTTTTCCAGTTTATACTTCCACAGTCAGCTGCTTAATACATAATTTCAGTAAACTGTCACTTTGTGAATTGTTACTGGCAGATGGTACAAAAGATCTTAGAGAATCCAAACTTTTATGAATGTTTCAATAAAATGACAAAAGTGTGAACCTTGGCAGCAAGAAAATTGGAGTGTTACTATCCTTGAATCTGGCTCTCAGCAAAATAATACACAAAAGCACATGAAAATGCACAGTAAATATGGGATTCAGCTGCTCAGTGATGCACATATCATTGATCTGATTTTTCAAGTGCCTCTATATTTTTCATAGTTTTCTAAAATTATGAATAAATTATGAAAATAGTCACTTTACATAATGTATTCACATTGTGGCTGTAAATCCTTTAACTGTAACACCACAGCTATAATCTACCTTGTCACATTTACTGTAATATATTCAACTTGGGTTGTGATTATATGTAGGTTCTAGCTATGGAGACCTTTTGGATTTATGAAGTGAAAATGTAGCTATTGAAATACTGTATAATATTTAAAGTTCAGTTAGAGTGCTCTCTGTTTTCTTGCTTTGTGCAGATTTCAGCAATAATATGACATATTTCATAATAGCATTTAATAACTGTACAGTATGCTCCTTGCAGTACTGTGTAGCTTTTTATCAGCCAAGAAAATATGTAAGGCATTAAGTGAGTGAATCTTTCCTAATTGAACACCATTGCTGTAGGGCTAACACATTAGCACACATTAAGCACATCGAAATGAATGAAGTTCTGTCTGTCTGTGTCCAGTGGGTGCTGTGTTATGATTTTGTTTAGGGACGCATAGAGGTAGATTTACAGAAATTATGAAAGAACAATCAACTTAGGTTACTTAGGATTCATTACCAATTTGATAGCCACAGGCATAATTCCTGTGCTTCTTACCAGTCAGAAGGACTCAGTGTTCCTGCTAGTTTGTTTTCCGTATTACAGCCTACCTCCTGATTTTTGGCGTAAAGCAGATAAACTGATTTCCTCCAAAGAAATTGTTTTAACTTTCTCAGAAAAACAGAGGACCTATAGAATCTGTTGCATACCCTCATATCTGTGCTGCTGATACCTGTGGCTGAGCTATAAGCAGTGTTTTTCTTCACTGCCAAGTGGGCTGAAAAAATAAATATACAAATTTTATGTTAAAATTTTGGTGGAAATCCAACAGGTATAGAAGATCCTCAAAATAAAAGTAGTGTTTTTGTCTTTTTTGTTGTTGTTGTTACAGGTTTTTTTACCTAGACTATAGGGTAACTCAGGTTGGAAGGGACCTCAGTAGTTCTGCACCCCAAATTTGTGAAAGGATGTCAGACAAGGTTGTTCAGGGCTTTACCCAGTCAGGCTTTGCACAGTGCCACTTCTGGACTGTCCTCGTAGTGAAAAAGGGTTTTTTTTTACACCCAATTTGAAAGGCTTTGGTTGTTGTCCTGTGGTTTCTCAGTGTGTGTTACTCAGTCCATATACTTAAAACTGTGTTCCTTTTCTTGGGTATTGTTTTTCAGGGAAAGGTAAGAACACAGTGTCAGAATTCAGAGTCCTGGGACCTCAATATATATGACACACTTCTGCAAATCTTTGTGTTTAAATGACAAAAGTCTGCTGAGTAATCAGATTTCCCCTTGCAGAAATACCAGAGGTAAAGCCCTTAGTATGTTGTAAATAACTTTTATTTAAACTTTGCTAGGATTTGGAAGTGGGTTTTGGCACAAATTGGTAATCTAAAGGAATTCTTGTATGTTGCATGTAGAAAAGTTTCAGACAAAATCCCCCAGACCTTCTCTAAAGAGATTCTCCAATTGCATTGGAGATAGTGTCATGTGTTTGTTGTGAAAGGGCAATTGCATAGGTGACTTTTTTGATCACTGAACTTAAAAATTATTAATGAAGCAAGGAAACACACAAAAGACACTGGAACATGGAAATAAAATTAGTAATTATCAAGGCTATACAAAGACAATTCATTACATTAAACAGCTCAGGGCATTAAAAACATTAATGCATAGCAGAAAATTCGCACTCCTTGGCTTTTTTTTTTTTTTTTTGTAAACTTGGACTATCTATTGTATCCAAAAGGCTACTGGCCTGGTCACTGTGCTGTGCTATCTTTGCAGTGCTTGAAACAGAGTACGTGGTATTCTTAAATCAGTGTAGGAGCTAATGAAGCCGAGTTTCCTGCAAAATGCCTGCGCAGTGTTTATGAGCTGCAGTTCGCCTATGGAACTTTCAAACTGTGTGCAAACAACTCACTGTGTAGGTGCAGTGCCCATCTGATTTAAACATTGACTGATTTAATGGTTTTGCTTGTTTCAGCTTTCATAGGCCTAATTATGGGCATTACGCACAGTTGCATTTTCATCCTAATTATATACTGGCTCAATGATTTCTGATGATTTAACTGCCAATTGCTAACCAGTGGCATAGGACTGTAATAAACCGCTTTGTTCATTAAAGGAAGTATTCTCAAATGGCCTGTTCTTTTTCATTTGAAATTTAGAAATTCCAGAAGCAAATAATATAATCCCTGTTTTTTTTCTGTATTACATGCTGTATGGATCATATTTAAATAAAAATAAAGCTAAGGAACATTTTCCTTAGTGTGGTAGACTGAATATTCAGTGTTAAGCTTAGTGATAGAATCTGTTTTTCTAAAAACTTTCTGACTCAACCTAATTTCAATTAGCACTTAGTATCTGGGTTTGTGTCTGTGAAATAGTGCAACTACTACATGTTAGAATTCACGATCTACAGAATTTCTCAGGATATATGAGTGTTTGAAATAAAATATCCTGTGTACAGACAACCAGAATTAGTGAATTTAAGGTCCTACCTTCACTTACAAATGGATGAATATTTAATCTGTTTTAGCTTTAATTTTGTATCAAACCACAACATTTGGGCTTTGTCCTTTTAGGCTTCCTAAGCTGCTTCTTGAAAGACACAACGCTGGGTGTCTTTTTGTGATTTTAAAGCTCCCTCTTTGTGTATTCTGACTTTCCAAGGGTCTGACCGCAAGGGTTTAGTTTCAGCAGCTCTGAAGGAGCACTTGAATATTTTTACCAGACATCTGGACCTGAAACTTCTATCAGATTTAGCATTTAGAATTAAAAATAATTTAATTAATTTAAATATGTATAGACCCCTGTAAAAGTGAATAAAACTGTTTGCAACAGAGAACACCTTGTCAGCCAGCAGTCTGCAGGGTTGGTTGCTGACACAAAGCTTTTACTGTTTTCCCCTTTTAAATACTACAGGTGCAAATAAATAGGAGAAAAGCATTTGAACAGTGTTTTGTATTTTCTAGCTCCAGCAGTGATAAGTCACTAGTGCTAAAGTGGATTCAACCTAGTGTCTGTAAGCAAAAATACTTTGTAAGAAATGGTACATCATACTATAAAAAGACAAAAGTTCACCATCAAATATCCAATTCTTTAATAGAGCATTTTAGTAGTTGTTTTTATCTTTAGCAAGAGATGGGTATTGGGAGAAATTCCATAGTACTGGGCAGCATTCTGCCTTTATGTGGATGCTGTATGGTTTTAACTAACTGCCTTCTCTACTTACATCTTTGTATGTGGTACTTTCATACTGCTACTGTAGTCATAGATGCATGTCGAAGACTTTTAAGCAATATACAGTGCAGAACACAATAAAGGATATATTTGTGACCTGAAAAACTGGGAAATATTAATGATCTGGACAAAATTGTTTGTAATTTTTTAGCCCAGATAGGAGACCAGAATTTTTATCTGAATATAATTTTTCTGGTTTTCTTTTTACCAGGATGACAGTTGATATCTCTTTGAAAATATTTAAGAAAGCACTGCAGTCCAATATCACAAACATGGAGACTTAATTTCTTTCTTTAAAAAAAGAACCTCGCCAGCTTCTGTTTTTTTTATTATGTCCCTAAAAGTCAGGACTGATTTTTTTTTAGGTGTATGATCATGTCAGTAAAGAGGTTGCATACCTTCCTGCAATTCTTTCAAGTTATTCAGTGAAAAAGGTTTTGGAGACTAGATGTTTTCTATTAGGTTTTTATTCCTTGCAGTAAATAAATTCTGACAGTTTATTTTAAAGTAATATTACCTTAGTTAATATGCTGCCCGATTAGCATGTGCTTACTTNTCTGACTCAACCTAATTTCAATTAGCACTTAGTATCTGGGTTTGTGTCTGTGAAATAGTGCAACTACTACATGTTAGAATTCACGATCTACAGAATTTCTCAGGATATATGAGTGTTTGAAATAAAATATCCTGTGTTTCCTAAGCTGCTTCTTGAAAGACACAACGCTGGGTGTCTTTTTGTGATTTTAAAGCTCCCTCTTTGTGTATTCTGACTTTCCAAGGGTCTGACCGCAAGGGTTTAGTTTCAGCAGCTCTGAAGGAGCACTTGAATATTTTTACCAGACATCTGGACCTGAAACTTCTATCAGATTTAGCATTTAGAATTAAAAATAATTTAATTAATTTAAATATGTATAGACCCCTGTAAAAGTGAATAAAACTGTTTGCAACAGAGAACACCTTGTCAGCCAGCAGTCTGCAGGGTTGGTTGCTGACACAAAGCTTTTACTGTTTTCCCCTTTTAAATACTACAGGTGCAAATAAATAGGAGAAAAGCATTTGAACAGTGTTTTGTATTTTCTAGCTCCAGCAGTGATAAGTCACTAGTGCTAAAGTGGATTCAACCTAGTGTCTGTAAGCAAAAATACTTTGTAAGAAATGGTACATCATACTATAAAAAGACAAAAGTTCACCATCAAATATCCAATTCTTTAATAGAGCATTTTAGTAGTTGTTTTTATCTTTAGCAAGAGATGGGTATTGGGAGAAATTCCATAGTACTGGGCAGCATTCTGCCTTTATGTGGATGCTGTATGGTTTTAACTAACTGCCTTCTCTACTTACATCTTTGTATGTGGTACTTTCATACTGCTACTGTAGTCATAGATGCATGTCGAAGACTTTTAAGCAATATACAGTGCAGAACACAATAAAGGATATATTTGTGACCTGAAAAACTGGGAAATATTAATGATCTGGACAAAATTGTTTGTAATTTTTTAGCCCAGATAGGAGACCAGAATTTTTATCTGAATATAATTTTTCTGGTTTTCTTTTTACCAGGATGACAGTTGATATCTCTTTGAAAATATTTAAGAAAGCACTGCAGTCCAATATCACAAACATGGAGACTTAATTTCTTTCTTTAAAAAAAGAACCTCGCCAGCTTCTGTTTTTTTTTATTATGTCCCTAAAAGTCAGGACTGATTTTTTTTTAGGTGTATGATCATGTCAGTAAAGAGGTTGCATACCTTCCTGCAATTCTTTCAAGTTATTCAGTGAAAAAGGTTTTGGAGACTAGATGTTTTCTATTAGGTTTTTATTCCTTGCAGTAAATAAATTCTGACAGTTTATTTTAAAGTAATATTACCTTAGTTAATATGCTGCCCGATTAGCATGTGCTTACTTTATTAATAATTGCATTTTCATACTCGTAACAAAAGAATAGAATTTCTCCAGGTAAAAGGTAAAGCAAATTAGGGCATAAGAAGGCCCAGCTGAGTCACAGCAATGGGCCATCCAGCTTAACTGTCTCCAGCTGAGAACAAGGGGAAGTGCTATTTAGGGAACAGCACTGGGGAATGGGAGGGGGAGAGGGCTTTTTTTTTGTTTTTTTAAGTTTGTGTTCTAGAACTGATGTTTTAGAGACCTTAGCAGGTAAGATCTGGTTTGTGTCTTTTAATTCCTTTTTATGTACTCACTGGCTGTGAGGGTTGGTGTTTGGAGAGGGGGGGGTGGGTTTGGCTTTTTTAATTCTATTTCTTAATTTACTTGTACTATTTGCCTGAGCAACCTTGAGATACAGCAACAAGTTAGAGAGAGTGCTATTATCTCTGTCTGATATTTTATTTTACCTGCTTTGAAATAGTGTCTTGATAGCTTTATCTAGTGTTTCTTAGTTCTAGTACTGTGCATTTAGTAAGTTTTGCACTCATTCACTGCATTTAGAAAATTTTGAAGCTTAGTCATATTCCTTTTGTGTTGTTCTCTCCCAATTAAGTAGTCTTAGACTTCTTAATCTTTCCTTATAGGGCAGCTGCCACAAGGCTTTAATCTTTGCAGTTGCCCTTGCCTGTCCTTCCATGGAGTCCCCTCTATGTTGGAGTCCAGCTCAGCTGAGATGTGGCATTGCATGTGCTGCTCAGGATAAGGCCTTGCTAAGGCTTTCTGGGGGGGCCTTTTATACCTGTATTCTCTGCCTTAATAGCTTTCCTGAGGGACACCCAATGCTTAGTTATGTCACTTTATGTCCTGCTGTATGTTGAACTGGTGACTTCAGAGAAACATCAATGATGACTAAGAAGTTTTTGCTATGTTGTCATTTTCAGTTCTGGATTTGTGATGGATGGCTTAGATTATTGTTTCTATGCATTTAGGAACCTGAAAATTCTTCTTTTTGCATGCTTAGTTTCACAGAGTTGCTTAGGTTATTTTTGACTACAAGTTTAAGGTCTTTTGATGCAGTCTTTTGTTTGAAATCTTGTATCTGTGAATGCAGGTGACTGCTTTTATGTGATACTGATTTTGGTGGCCAAAACTTTATTGAGTGTGAGAAGTGCTCTTGTAGGCTGATGATAATGAATGTAATGAAGCTCTGTGTCTATGTATATATAAAATGCACATAGGCAGCATACAGCTTGCTTTCCAGATTTTTAATACTTAAGTGTGTGCAGCCAAGACATGTTTGGCAGTTTTTAAGTTAAATATTTTGGCAGCTCATTGGTGGGTGATAGTAGAGTGCTAATGTTAGATGGATGAACTGATTCTGAAGAGCAGATGAGAGAAAACAGCTCAGTCTAAGTTATTACTCTTGTCATTATTAGTGTGTATTTTGGTAGCTCCCACAACACTCCTGGTGCTGCTTGTAAGGAAGGGAATACTTTTTCCTTGCTCCAAAAGGAGATCACAAGTGCAAGTAACAGATGACGGTTGGGGATGTTAAGAGCAGCTTAAAATCAGCTGTTGCCAGCTGCGTATTAAATTGCGATCATAAGGAAAACAAAACAGGGAGAAAAAGAATTTAATGAAAACATAAAAAGAATTCAGAAATGTGAGTAGATAAAGTTGGTATTCCATTAATCTAATGGTAGCTTCTCTATTCATGTATAACCTTCCCTCAAGAGAAAGTCCTTTAATAAAAATTCCCATTCAAGCAGATCATTTCCTTTTAATAGTTTAAAATGATCACTGAATTCAAGCTAAATTTCTAAAACTAAAATGGTCTCAAAGGACTGTTGGAAACTCAGACCAGATCTTTAGCCAAGAGAGTTTGCAGTATTTTAGTACTTTGAAGCGTGTTGTAATAGTTTTTAATCTACTTCTAAGTACCCTAAAGGCAGCTTTCTGTGAACCAATACACTTTCTGCAAGTTTCCACACACCTTCACATTCAGAATTACATTTTCACTATTTCTTTTTGTCTTCAAATTCATGTTAAAATTCTCTTCTGTTTTGCTTATATGAAGTAAGGGAATACATGGCATTAAATTACTTTCTCTTGCCTGTAGCCATCTAAAACAAAGGTATCTAGTTTGATCTTGCCCTGCATTATCTGTTTTTGATACATAAAGGTCTATTGCCATTCTAATGCTCTGGAGCTGCTAGTGTGGCTCCATATAGGAGAGTGCAGACTTTTCTGGTGTCCCGTCTTATGTGACAACTTTGTACAGAGAGCTGAAATGGCAGCTTGCTTTTGGGCACCTGCTATTGCCCTCTCTCTCAGCCAGCTAAGAATGAATTTCTCTTGAACATGAACTTAGCCAAATGACCATCTTGAACCAAACTTCTACAAGTCAGTAGTTAAAATAAAAGTTATTATTTACGGTGTGGTGAAAACACCCCAAAACTACTTTGAAAATAATTCTTGTATATTCAGACTTTTTTCACCTTGGTTTTGGTGTTTTTGCTGTACATTGGAAACAAAATATCATCGTGCTTTTTTTTTTTGTCTTGTGTAGTTACAATGTATATTATATTATGTACAATTATATTATGAACAATTACATACAATGTATATTATGTGTATTATAGTTACAATGTATATAATCAGTGAATTTTCTTTTATTGATGTGTTTTAAATCCTAGAGGTAATAGCATTTTATGAATTACTATATGATAATTATGATCCATTGATTAAAGTTCTTTTTGGCATGTGTCCTGGGTCAACCCACTACAACATGACATGTGCCAAATACATAGGTATATAGAAGACATACTGCTTTCCTGAGTTCTGCCTTTCAAAGGCATACTTACTACAAATTTGCTTGTTTATTATTTGGTGAATCACTTCTATGGTGACAGGAGCTTAACACTGTTCCCTGAAATCTCATAAATAAAATTAGTCCTAGGTCCAATTAATCTTTAGGATGTGTATGATTTTTCTTGCACAAAATTTACTTTTCCCATGCACTTCAAATTTAATTGCTCTGACCGATTCCAAGCTATCAAATAATGTAAACTTGGATTCAAAGTAATGGTTATCTATTTGATGAAGAGTATATCGTTAAATAAAAGCAATATATCTTTCCTCAGATTTCTTCAGAGTTATAAAATAACTCTAGTTAATCAGAAACTTTTCTAGAAATGTTGGTAGCCTTTATTTCAAAGATGGGCCAGACAAAAACCTTCTCTTCAGAATTGTGCTGTGTGATTTGTGTTGTGTATCAGTGGATTTTTAAATTATATTTAAGTGCCCATATGTAAGTACAATACTTTTTTTGTTGCTTCCATAGGAAGGAAGGAAATGTATTACTATTCCTATTAACTGCAGCGTAAAACTAGTGAAAGAAAAACAAACAAAAAAACCAAACAAACAACCAGAAATGAAAGGGCCTAGCAGGTTCCAGGATATGTAAAGGCTATTGCCAGTACGAGTTTTTGTCTAAGAAGGGTTGTAGAAAAGAAGCAAATCAGAACTGATAAGAAAATATTACAGGGATGTGATATCCGGCAGGCAGGGAGGGAAAGTACAGGCTGGCTGTTCTAGGCTTCTGCATCCCAGGATCCAGGGATGGTGAGCGCACCACCCGTAGTGATTTACGAAAGTCACAGAGGACTCAGAAGCTGCCACTGAGATAGGATAAATATATTACTGATAGAAAGCAGGATCTTAAAAATTACAGCACTGTGCAAAAGTTGTAACTCTAAGTCTGAAACAAATACTGCTTTTGCAAACTCTCAAAGCTTACTGAGCTGTAGACTAAGGACAGAACAAAGAGTATTGGGCATGTGTAACTTTTAATATAATCTAATAAAGAACAGAGAAAGGGAAAGTAGGAATGCAGGAAGCTTAATGTACATAGAGTTTAATGAAGTATTTGTGATAGCAGAAATTAATAACATAGTGGTTTGCAAAGTCTCATTGCAAAATTAATGGTAAGTGTCTTGAATAACATAGAGGCTGAAAACTGTCCAAAAGACTGTAAACAAAAGATAATGATAAGCAACAGCATATTGAGCTGGGATGTGAGGGGCAAGAAGTGTGTAGTGAGATGTCACAGAGATCAATTTTATGGCTGATCTAATTTAACATTTTCATTAGTGATTAGCAAATGATATAACCAGCATGTTAATGAGTTTCTTCAGATTAAGATGACCTAAGAAACAACACAGACCAATGAAGTCAATTCAGAGATCTAGAGAGGTTAAAAAATGTGAGTAAACTATTTGGTCTGAGAGGCCACAAACTCGCATATGTTGTGAAAAATCATTAAAGCATAGATAATTGTGGACTTCTTTGTATTATAAGCACATCTAATGTTCGGATAACAAGAAAATCAGTGTGCAAGTTCTGATCAGTAGATCTGTAAATAGATTTGTGTGCCACGTGAGAGGAAGGTGATGAATGCCTCAGTGCTCTCCTCTTTAGTGTTTGCACGTGTTACAGGTTGGCATTTCCACAGTTGCAGCCATGTCCACAATGACTAATTTTTGTTTTTTTGCTTTCTGGTGTCATCTATACTTCATATTTTCTGGTCACCTACAGGCAGCAACATAAGCTGGTATAACCAATGTGAGCAGAGGAAAATAAAAGAACAATTTGAGTGTATTTGCATGGGCTTTCAGGCTCAGACAGGAAGAATTCTTCAAGGAGTGAATCGGCAATTTTGCATAGGGGGACAAAAAGGGAATGTACACCTGGGACATAGTTTGAATGCTGCTTTACAATTTTTGCTTTAATATTAGGTTCCTTAGCTTGTTAACATTCCAAATTCAGTATGTCTTTCACACAACCTCTGTTGCCCCTTTTGTTTACTTTTTGCATCACATGACTGCTTAATGCCATGTTTTTTGCCGGACACTAGGATCTTCTAGAACAATTTACAGTTCAAGCTGAGAGTTATCTTTCAGGTGACTGAATCCTGCCTTTGCTCATGACTCAGTTTCCTGCCTATGAACCCATAGTGACCTGGATGAGCAGTGGCTACAAAAGCCAGTATGTTTTCCAGAAAGTGAGGAAATAAATTCTAGGAGAGAGTATTAAGAAAAGTTTTTTGTTTTTTTTTCCAGAAGACTTTATTTGTTTATCTTACTGTGCAGTGGAGTTTCAACACTTGAAATCTCAAGGCAGTGAACTATGAGCTTAGAGCACAGTTGAGCTGGATGATTTCCTCACATGGCTCAGTAGTTAAAATGGAAAGAACTTTTCTGGTTTTGTGTTGATTTCCACTCTCACCTTGAAGAATAGCACATTAGATGAGAAGAAAAATTGCATAAGTTGATGAGAATAATCACACTTGTCTGGAATGCTGTCAAATTCAACATTTGATCTCCACTCTCTTTTTGACTTCGGATATTATTTGCTTAAACTGAGAAGGCTAGTCTGCCTTTATTCTATAAATTGGAAATGAGTGCATCTCGGAAGGGTTGCTGCACTGCTTGTGCTGGATCTGAGTAATATGTACTTATGCTGAACAAAATAATATTCAGAATTACTGAGTCTCATAACCTGTTTTGCCCTATACAATTTAGTCTATTAAAAGACACAAGTCATATGGAGTATAAGATAACCACAACCTTCCTGGTTGTTCTTATATGTAAAAATGAAAAGTTTCTTAGAGACCTTAAGTGAAATACAATCAATGTTTCAGGTTAAAGCTTTCTCAATTTTGCTTTCATTTTGTACATAACTTTCCATATGATGTTGATTATCTCATGCCTACAGTGTTCCTTTCAATAGCTGTGTAATCATTAACATGCAAATTGTGCTATCATGCACAGCATTAAAGTTAATCTTTAATGTATGTGAATGTATATGTCTGGATTGTCAAATGTAAATACCTAAATCTATAGTAAATATCTCAAATCTGTACTTAGGCACATACTGATTTACAGATGTGCTTTGATGCATTTCAGAACTGTGAATACTCCCAGCACAGATGAGAATTGGCAACCTCTATCTACTTCATTGTGTATTGGTAGCTAGTTATAAGCTATACTAATGTTTGGGTTTTGACATTCCTCATGTATAGATTATTCTTATTGATATTACAAGAAAAGGAATTGGGAAAAAAATCATACTTGGAGGAAAAATGAGTATTCTTAATCTAAATAATGCTTGAAAATCATAGGATTAAAGATGCATTTTCTGTACTCAGTTAAGAACCATTAACAGAGAAATCACCCATAAGTTATGGAAAAAAAAAAAATCTCTGCTAAATTACACAGCTAGATATTTTCTTATTGAACTATTTGGCTGATACTCTTTAGTCTGTGTAGCTTGCACTAGCAAGCTTACAGTTCCAGAATTCTTTTCGTTTTCAAACCAGGCACATAGAATGCAAAACACTCCGGCCCTGGGTGTTTGACACCTGGCCACGAGCCAGTCTTCAGTGCCGTTCCACGAATAAAATGGAGTAGCATCCGACATCCAGAAGAGGGCACTTGTGGCTCAACCCAAAACACCGTCTGCGCAACAAACTTCTTGTGGCTGGGGGGGAAAAGACTTCAGAGACTCTTAACGTGAATTGAGCCAAAGTACTAATAAGCAATTATGGTTTATGCACGGCATTAGTTGGAAGATTTGCTTGCAGTTTCTGCAGTTAATGGGTGTATTTATCACACAAGCTGCTCTCTAAAAAGAGCAACACCTTTCAAGTGCTTTCGGAACTGCAGCTGGTGATGGCAGAAGGCCACCTTTCTACCATAAGGGCTAAAGGCATTTTCTGCTAAAAGTTCAGTCCAACCTATTAGGCTTGATAAATATTTAGACAGTGATGCTGGGGGTGGGACGGATTAGGACAAGAAAAATTGTTTTTCTGTGTTTGTTGTAAAGAGAAAAAAAACCCTCATAAAATTGGGATGTTGTACTTGATGCAATGTAATTCAGCTTTTGAGGTCTCGCATAGAAAAATAAACTAAAAAAATTTGACTGCTAAAGTTTTTAAACTACAGCTAATCATGCCCTTGAAACCAAAGTAGGTACTTGAGTATGATAGATGGGTGTAATGTTTGATCATGTAGCATTGAAACCATGACACCTAAATTCTATGTATGTGAACACAGCTGTCAACTTTGCTCTTCAAGAGTCTGTATTCAAGTTAGGAAGACTGACCTAAGACACTTTAGCTTCTATGCCTAATAGATGAGATATAAAATATAATAACTTCTAGGGGGGATTATTGATGTGCATGAAATTAGAAGAATAAAACTTGATTTGAGCTTTTTCCTCGTATAAGCATTTGGTACATTTGGTAGCAGAACAAACATTTTTGAAAGTGCCCACATTGCAAAAAAATCACAGTATTCAGCACTGAAAATTAAATTGTTTTAAAAGTAATTTCTGTTTAAATGATTTTTTTTTTTTTTTAAATAGGAAACTCCCCATGAAAAACTAACCTTCAGTAAATCCCTTTTCCACGGGTCACAGAAGCTTTCTGACCATGTTTTCCTCCACTGTTTGAAACTAGTTCCTATTGGAACTGATAGGACTGACTTCTGAGATATGTAAACTTGTATCATGTGTCACATACAGTGTTCTGAAGGATGGAGTTTAATGCTTTTCTGGACTAGAGGAAAACATTTTTTAAAACTAATTGCAATGCCAAAAATGCTTGTTTTACGTACTTTGTTAAACTTTAGCAGGGTAGGTGTAGAGACAAATCTTGATGAGGTAGAAAACAGCCATGTCAACATTTGTTGATGCCATTTAGTTTCCAATAAATAAATGTGGTTTATAATTACATCAGTTAAAACTTCTCTCTTCTGATGATGGTAAGCATGCCAGGCAAGTGTGTATCTGTGCCCTCTTTTGAGAGGAATGTGGAGGACTGTGTGCCTTTGCTTTTTTTTTTTTAATTAACTGCCTTTTGCAAGGTAGTCTCATGGAATGAATGGATCCTATACGTTTTTAGCAACTCTCCCTTCAGTTGCTATAGCAATGCTGTGGCCATCGTGATGGATGAGGAAAGGAATGGCTTTTGGGAAGAGGCTGCTAGACCAGCTGATGTAGTTTGAATGAAAAGGAGAGGCTGTCTGACATAGTTCTTTTGACCTCAGAGTTTGTGTGTACTGAGCAACGTTAGGTGAGAGAAGTCTTGCCTTGCTTAGTTTTTCTTGTGATTTCAACTCATCAAACTAATTGAATAACACGAAATACAATTTGTAAGGTGCTATTATCTAATTCAATCAAGTTATCCCTCTATACAGTATTTCTTACCAGTGCCCTCTTGGGTTCTTTAATGAAATTTGATGAGCTGTGATGATTGCAGGGTCACCTTTCCTGATTCATGAAGAAACTGCTGAGTAACAATATTCCACAAAGGATTACGGAGCTAATCCCCTAATTTCACTCCCTCCAAAGACTGTGTTGCGTATCTGTTCAGGCTGCATGAATGACAAAAAGAAAAATGGCATTTTTTTTATTAACATATCTGTACAGTACCTGTGGCTGAGATGATCCTAAATTTAGACTGTCATATTCTTAACACTGACTGAAAACAGGTAATGAAAAGAAAATAGCTGCATGCATTCTCAGGAAGTGAGAGACCTGGAAGATATATGGCTGATGTAAATGTCTACTCCATTTCACATGGCAGAGCTGTGCTGTATTACATCAGATGAGATCTCTTGTTCCCAAATTCAAACCTGTATGTTGAAGAGCACACTCCAAAGTTGCAAAAAAAGACTCTGGAAAAATCCTGAGTACACCTATGAGATGATGAGGAATCAGGGAGTGTGAGTGGGTGGGGAGTGTTCATGCATATTAAAGTCTTGTACCTGCTTTAAAAAACAAAAAAATCTCATGCATTTAGAAGTGTCAGGTAGATGTCCATTATCGTGAACTTAGTTACTTTTTTTGTATTACAACCAACAGGATTGCTGATGAGTAACATCTATAGGTCCAGGCACACTTTGTGAGAGGACTGTTACAATACTGATTATGCATTATTTCTTTGTATAGGCAGGAACATATCAAGTGGTTCCACTACATGTCAAATACCAAGACTACTGTTGTAACTGGTATAAATTTTTCAATTCCTTCTGTCACTAGAAGAAAACAAGAAAAATAGAAAGAGTTAGCATGCATTTGGATTGAAGGGTTCTAACCAAAGCGTAATTTTTTTCCTGTGTTTTTGGAGACATTAATTACTGGCAGACTCATGACTGAATCTGGAATAAGTATGGATATATTCTTGGTCAAATCATATAATATATATGATTAATAGAGCTGGTGCTAGTTAATATATCCTACACCTCTATTTTCTTCAGCTTGCTAGAAGTATTTTTCTGCTGGAAAGTTGTCTGAGTTCTTTTCAGCACAGGTAGATTTTGTGGTGGTTATTGCTAAAGGTGCAAAATTAAATACTTGCATTTTTTTCTATGGCTTTGGATGAGCATTTTAAAAGATTATAAAGACAGCAGAGAAAAACTTTGTGGAGAGTCTAACCTGCAATATGACATTCCTTCAAAGTTATGTGTAGTAATAAGGAACTCAGAAAATTACGTCAGGCTATAGGAGCCTGATAAGAGAGCAGATAGCTTCACTGATTGAACCCTATTATCCCTGGGAATGAATAAGGAATGTTGAGGAAGCATACCTCACGTTTGAAAGGAACCTGGACAGCTGCTGTAAACTCTGATACCGCACACTTCTGTCATCCAAAGCATGCACATACAATATATCACTTGGATCATTGCCAATTATTCAAAAATATAATTTATCAGTTTTTGGTGTAATGACCCACCTCATTTGATAAAACTGTTTCCAATTCTCATGTCAACTAATAGGCATTTAATTCTACTATAGAGTGCTGGAAGATATGGGATGGCTGGAAGAATTTTTGTAGCCAGCTGGATCATTATCTCTAAAGTATGCAGAAACCCTTCGACTTGCAAAACAAATATCAAGGTTCTCTAAGGTGTAGTGAAACAATTTTTGTACAGTTATAATAACATACTCTATTCAGTTAAGTAAATGTGAACTTTATCCTTTCAATGCTAGTGGATTTTATTTATTTTCTAGTATCACTTTGGCATATTGATTCAATGAATATGATCTACTTTAGCAGTGAAACTGATATGCATAAAGAGGCCTTTGTTGGTTTTATGTCTTTTGCAATCTGGCACTGGTCAGTGCCATCTCCGACAAATTTATTCTTCCATCATATATGCACCCCTGGCACTGACTGTAAGTTTGCTTCTTTCACCAGTGCTGTACTGCTTCCCGTCTAAATTTGACCTCAGTCTCTTTCCACTGGCTTTCTCTCTGCTTGTGTCTGTAATATAATCTGAGAGCTTTGAATCTTAATTGCTCCATATGTCTCTCCCTGTATTTATTCCATTTCAGTGCTTCCTGCTTTGCTTCTGTGAATTTCTTTATTTGCCTTTCAATCTGGCTTTAGACTTAATTCTATCAAGAGCATCTTAGTAAATGCTCTCTAGAAATACTACTGAATAAACAGCCCAATTTACTGTCAGTACTTCTTCTCTGGTGGTTCTGGTTCTGATAATAATTAAGCAATTACCTCTGAGCAACCAGTTCACTCTTCCTGTGCCGCTCTTCTCAATTCTCCAATTATTTTGTCTATCTTCTCTTAATAGAGTGATTTGGAGAAAATTACTTGCATAGAATTAGTGAAATAGAATCATAAGTGCAGAAGGTTTTAGGTTGCAAGAGGCCTCTGAAGGAAGCTCTCTTATTCCCACACCCTGCTCAAAGTAGGTTCAGTCATCTCTGTTTAGCTGAATTTTGAATATATCCAAGGACACAAGTTGGTATGTCCTCTCTGGGCAACTAGTCTCCATGTTTGACTGTTCCTTGAAGTTGTTTTTATCTCTAAGGATTTCATGGTTTTGCTCTGAGATTTTTTTGCTGTTCTTTTGTCCAGGGATCTTCTACTTAGAATCTAATATGCTTCATTGCTAGAAAGAAGCTTTATATTTGAACTAAGGTTTGCCACTCAAAAAAATTCTCAGCACTACGTTTCTCTGAGAAATTAAATAAAAATTATGCAAACTTTTTTCTATACTTAAGAATATGAAAACTTTCAACTAAGCTTATCATTTCAAAATTAAAGCAAAAATAAAATTAAAACTGTCCTGTTTGTTTTGTCCCGTGGATAAGAACTCAATGTGTTTTTTCACGAACACACTGCAAAGCTGAACCACATTACTGCTATTGTATCATGAATGTGTGTTCTTTTGGGTATTCAGTAATAGTTTTCATTGATAACAAGTGAGTATTATGACAGCTACATTTTCAAATGTTGAATCACAAATTCACTGTTTTTTAGATGCATATTACAGGTGATTCTTGAAATTGATAACTGATTTAGCGTGCCAGAGTACCTCTCAGTGTAAGAATAAAATCAAGACCCCAAAGAAATACAGAATATTATATGCTTCAATATGACAGCATACTGATAAAATTGTCTGGAACTTAATCAGTCATCACTGAAATAACATACGCAATCTCTAACTGTAACCATTCACAGTGGGATATGCTCAGCCCAAGTGCTGTTATAGCTACAACTGTGCAGCTCCCCATTCTGTAACCCTGGATAAATAGGTGGGTACTGCCTTTGCAGTTGTTGTATGACCAAGATGCTGTTTCCTAGACATGCTTGTTTAAATACAGCCTTCAGAACTGAAAGTTTAAGTTGTAATCAAAGGTTTCTTGGGGCACCTCTGTATACACATATGCAGTTTAGAAATATTAAGGGACAAAGATAACCTGATTGAATAGTTAAACTATATGGGGCAGATATCTGCATATCTCCTTTCTTCAGTCTGAAGTGGTATTAGTTTGACTCGTTTTTAAACTCAAGAGAAAGTAAAGCTAGAAGTTTCCTTTGGATTAATTGCTTTATTTCCAATATCTCTTAATTCTACTTGGTCTTTCTCTCTAATCAATTTTCAAAGATTGAACAACTCATCCTTCCTGTCCCAAGAAAATAGCTAAGATGTAAGACTTTATTTTTGACAGTTGCCAGGCACTTCCTAGAGTAGGCAAACTTGTGACAGAAGCAAGACAATTTTGGAATCAATTTGTGAAGAGGCAGTGCTTTTTCATGCTTCAATTTTGTTTGATTTATGTCTTGAGGCAAATCTGAGCATTAATAGTCACTTCCATGCCTTCATTTCTCTATTCTGTGCTTCCCTTTTTGATTCAAGTGATGATCTTGGTAAATATTCAGAGTATTCAGCTGTATTTCTGCTGTCTGTTTCCTGACAGTTGCTTGTCTGTGCCTGCCAGATAGGAAGAGCTTTTCCTCAAAGTCTGCCACATGCTACTGACATTTGAAGTTCAAAAGAGGCTTACCCCAATACCTTGTTCTTTCAAATTTGTCTCAGGTTTGTGTGCACACAGTTTCCTGGAATTTGCAAAGTTATTAAAAAATTCTTCTCTGTCTTTACTAGCTAATTTCATCTGGAATCACTTCTAAAACTAGGCAAGATTAATGTCACAAGTTTCTAAAAAAGCAAAAGAAATCTTTGACTACAAATGCAGAATGTAGAAAATGCGGTCAACAAAAAGGATCATAAAAGTGTAACAATTCCAAATTATATTTAATAACAATTCATTTTCATCTTAGTGCTTCCCTTCCAAGAATCTCAAGGAAAGTTTTGGCCTTGAGAGCTAAGGAAAATGACAGTCACTGTTATATGAAAGTAGCCTGAATGTGTAGCATGTTACCCTGCTGTTTCACAGTTCTCAATATCTTCTATCCCTTTTTGCTCCAGATAAAATGCGCTCTGCCTGTTCTTCTGAAATTTAAGAAATGTAACTGGCTTTTTCTTATGAATGCTCTTGATTTATATACCTATATTAAAGTTGATTTGGCTACTCCTGTTTTCACCAGTTTTCTGAGTTGCTTCTGTTGCATGTAAGTGCCCTTTGCCTTTAGGAAATGGTCAGGGAATAACTGAAGTCTTTATAAAGAGTAAGTTTGAAGATAGCACCTCAGTCAGTACTTAAATTTGGTTTTGTGTTGCACCAGAGGAAAACAATAAATTTTAATAACTCCAAGGCCAAATAAATATGCTTAATAAGTCATTTCTAAGCCATACCCTGGGCTTTGGAGATCTTCCAACTTCCTTTGACTCTTCCCATTTGTTGTGCCTGAGCTGTTGAGTACAGTGTTAGCACAGCTGCAGGCAGTTACTGCAACAGTTGGGTAAGACTTGTCAGTAGATGAATAATTTGGATGTGCTTACACTGGTTCATACCAATAAATAAATGGCAATATATTATGCCATGGCCTGAGCTTTTATTGTGTTTCCTGTTGTGCACTTCTGTATTCTTACTCCCGTGGAAAACAAGCCCATGTTTCTGATTAAATCAATATCAAAGCTGAAAAATGTTGAACTGTCAGTGAAGCATTTTGGTTTTAGTAGTCCATGCCTCTTTTTTTGCTATACAATAGATAGGCATAAATATTCAGAATTTTTAGCTTGATTGTGTCAAAGATACTTTGGCTAATATATAAACAGAAAAAAGATGAGATGCAATTCAGCCAAGAGAAAACCCATAAAACCCCCACTCCTGCTATTAAAATGACGCCTGCCTTCTGAAAACACTACCTTGAAATATTAACAGAAACCTTTCTACATCCAGAGCAGATGGGATGGAAGGAGGGGCAACTTTAACAGGGATAAGACCCAAAATCTTGCAGATTCTACATTCTGAACAAGTGGTGCAATAAGCAGTTGACAGTCTGGTTTATCAGTGCAGAACAAAGAAAAATAATTTTTTTGTGCTAATCCTTGTCCAAAAAAAACAGAAATGGAAAAACAGGATCCCAAAAGAACATACTTCTATCAATGTGAGCTCTATCATAAACTTGAAGTAGCATTTTATGCCTTGCCTAATTACTTACTTGAGTTATGCTTCAGTAACTTTAGAACTGCTATCTGACTCTTTTTAGTTTAATTGCTGAGAGTTATATTTACATGTCACTTCAGTGCCAGCATTCATCACAGTTGGCTTTATATAGAATTATCTGTGAAAGAACAAGAATCCCCCCCCCACCCCAGTTCTGTTAGGTACCTTGTATAGCACCGATCTGGAGTTCNCTTGGCAACCTGTTAATGTCTCAGTTTTATTAACTAAATTTTAATATAAAAAGATTTAAAAACTAAGTATATTTAGAAATGATTAATTATTTCTTTGCCTCTAAAGAACCGGAAGGTATCAGTTATATTGTATCTCTACGGGACCAGGAAGAGCAATAATGAGTCACTACTATAAACCTAAAAGTTTAGCCTTTGTTTTGGTGTGCCTCCTCACTCTTGAATGTGTAACCATACAACCTTTAAGTTATGCTTAACTGCTTCTCAGTGGACTTGCGTAGTGGGGTTGTTTGTCTTAAATCTATGAGAGAAAGGTGAGAAAACAGTGTGTGTGTGTATACATGAGTGTATATATGTATGTATAAAAAGTACAAAGTAACTGAGCAGCAGTAGAACACCCTCTTTTGGACATCTGGGTGATAGGTTTTATTCCTGAAACTTAGTGAAGAGTATGGGATTTGTACTCTGGTAAGCTCTCATCAAACATTCTTTTCATTTTAGCAGTCTGTAGTGGGAGAATGGGCTGAGTGATGCTTAGATAGCTGCATCAATTTTTATTTTTTCCCATTCGAACTCATTTTACTTGGTTCTCAAAATTTGTTAAAGTGATATTGACAAGTTGCCCAAATCTCAAAGTAGGAAACGTTTGTTTGGGGTTTTTTTCATCCTCTAAAAAATATGTAAATAAATGTGCAAGGCTTTACAAAATGCACAAATAAAGCATGCTCTTAATTTTCCTTGGAATTAAATTTCCTTGAAATTTTCCTTAGCAGAATTGTTAGCTGAAAATTATATTTATGTAGCACATAATAGAAGGGCCTCATCTGCTTTATAGGTGTTGCAAGTTGACAGAAACATCTATTCCAATCTTGTAGCTTCCTGGGAATCAATATTGCAGTGTAGTGTGTGATTTGTTTAATTACGCAGGCATAAAAATGTAGGGAAAAGACTACTTGTGTTGGAGAAAAGTAGTAGAGTTTTCAGATTTTCTTCTCAAACACCGTGATTTTAGAGCAACACAACACAGGTATATAATGACTGCATGTCTTAAGATATGATCATACAAATATGTCTGTTCATTCACTTCTGCAGATGTGTTGTTTTTCAAGAGAAAAATATGTTTAGTAAACCAAATACAGCATCAGTTTTATTTCACTCTGCTAGGCTTGGAATCCAAACCTCCCAAACAATCAATTCTGTTATTTAGACTATAAAGTGCAAAGCCTTACAGCTATTTGAGCATATTGAGCTTGAAATTTTGCACATCTGATATATGAAAATGCTTAGCCAGACTTTCTCCAAACTTTACATGTGAATCTCCCCCATGATGTAGGGAGCTGAGGATGTGAGATTTGTGCTTTCTTGTTTATAAATTTTCTTAACCATAACAGAGATAACCCTGTTATTGGTAATGTACCAATTTCCCTTCATAACCTTTTTATTGGGGAACTTGCTTAGGAAATGGAAGAACAGTGTTGCTGTGGAGTTAGGAAGGCTACTAGAGAGAGAGAAAGGAGATTGAAGTACACAGTGAGGAAAAATTATTAAACTGAAGAGTGGGAAAGAGGTGGGTTTTGGGTTGTGTTGTTTGTTTTCCTCTATAAGGCTGAAATGAAGAAGCTCTGACAGGGACTCAAAAGGAGATGCATTCCCAATAATAGACATATTTAAGAATGGAGTTGAGTTGGAATCATAAGCTAATACTGACCTAGTTTTTTTTTCTGTGTAAATATTCTGTGAGGAAAATACAGTGGCATTTTTCTCTGTATGGTGCTTCTAAAAAAATTTGCTGGTTTTTTTATTTAAATCTTTTGTCACTTCAGACCCATTTCCCACATAAAAAGAATGTAAAATAAAGTGAAAACTGGTGTTTTTTGTGGGCAGTTCTCATCTTTGGGAGTAGCAAACATCTTACTGTGCTTTTAATAAATCAGAAAACCTATGGAACAAACCGTAAAATGTATTTCCAAAAGAATGTAAAGGAACATAATTTCAGTGTAACTTACTAGTGGTGTGCTTTCTAGTCAAAAGCACTTCATGATAAATGGGTTTACATTATAGAAAACCCAAGCAAAGTGAAGATTACAGATTTCACATGAGGGAGGTACGTGATTTCCTTTGGAATCACATACTTTCTTACCCAGTGAAACTATATATGAAATGTGTGTAAAGTGGACTTTCAGATCTGATTCACCCTATGGATCTTCTATTGTCTCATGTAGACATAGCCTCAGAGAGTTGAGGCAGGCAGGGGGAAAGAAAAGCCTTATGAGACAAATTTGGATGATGGCAAGAAGAAAGAACGTGACAGAACTGGAGAGAGGGATGAAGTGAGAAAGAGAGATGGTTGTAGACTGACTTAAAAATGATGGAGCACCTTGAGAGACCTATAAAGAGGTCCTGAGAACACAGAGAGCTGTGAGGTCTTAAGCACAGCCTGGGAAAAAATGGGAATAAAATGGGCAGACTGACACTGCTCTGGAGAGTACCACCAAATTAGTTTGAAAGCTAATACTTGTTTGTTCTTTGGGGGCTATCTTTGAAGTATATGAATGAGTGTTGCTTGTCCCACCTCCTGTGCTAGCACATGGTGGTATCTTGGCATTTCTAGACAATCCTCTCTATGCTTGTGTAACAGCTTGGAAATAGATTTTCATGCTTCAATTTTGGTGTCAAGCTCTGCAGACATCTCAAAAAATAATGTAGATGGAATATGCTTTAAATTTATTAGTAGCAAACAGGGTAGACTTTGCTCTGATGATTTAAGCAGCTGGTTTTGCAGGTTTATGCTTTGTCAAAGGGTTTGTGTGTTAGCCTGTGTCAGTATGAACATATGTCTTGCTTGGTTGAGGTGTTTGAATCCATACATATTCCACTGATTAATGGAAGTTTGCCGGAATTCCATTTGGGTTCTGATGCTGCTACAAACGATGCCTTTTAAAAATAAAGAATTATCCAAGGCTTCATATCCACGCAGTAACTAACTTCATCACTTGCATTTGTTCATCGCCATAGGCTCTCAGCAAACTGACAAGATATATCAAGATTTTGATTTAGTAGCTCAGGAAATAAATGTCATGCCATTAGAGGAAGTTAGTAATTAGGGATGCAGATATGCTACTCAGAGGTTGATACACCACTTCAGCCCCTAAAGGGTAACAGCACTGCCAAGTGCTAAAGCAGCTGGTTGTTGATGGGAAAGGCTGAGTGCCCACTGGCAAAACAACACATCAGGCACTGACTGGGGAGTGGTACTGATGGAGGAGGAAGAGGAGGAGGTGGGAAAAGTAATCACAAATTATATTTGGCTTGGGCTACAATGCTAGGGAGAAGATGGCTTTGCTGCTGCTACTGAAGTTGATAGAGCTTTGTCACTGTCTTCCACATGAGGCCTCTGCCACTGTAAGAATATGTCTATGCCTGGATCTGGCCAGCATGTCTCCACATTAGACATTAAAATCTCTATTTAGAAATGAAACAAGCCATTTAATATGGCCTTAGATAATCCCCAGCTGTTACAGTGCAATCATTCTGCAACCATTGAAACTTTTTAGCCATCAGAAGGGAAAAATGTGGAATTTTCTGCTCTCTGGGAACTTTGCTATGACAGCAATTAAAGACTTTCTGTTAACCACATGTTAAGTGTATCTGCTTTTCTATCTAACCAATATTAGGCAGAATGTTACACTAATAGTTCTGCAAAAATTCAGCTTCAGATCTTGAGTTTTCAGGTTAAACTTTCTGCAGTTGTACTTAACTGCCTCTTGTCTTGCTTTTTAATACAAAATTAATCACAATTTTACAACTTTATTTAGCTCTGGAAACAAACAAAGCAAACCTTGATTCCCACCCTTCACTGCAAAACTAGTCTGAGATAAAGATATTTAAAGAAAATCCAGAATAATGAAAACTTATTTTGCATAATACTTCTTTCAGTAGTTTAGCATGGCTTTAATTGCAGGAAAAAATGCATCTGTATATTGTATTATCCATCTTAAATGCCAACTTTTTAGTTTACATTCAAATATATTCTGTCAATATATATGTATGTATAAATGAATTTATAGATTCCATTGTTGCAGTGTCTTCCATTATACTAAATTATATGTATGAGGTTTTTCTTTAGCTTTTGGTTGCATAGGGGCTATTTTTTGAGATCAGTTAGGAGAGATTCACCTGGCAGCAGAATAACTCATGTTCTTGGGTTCCTCATGGGACATTGAGACTATTTTCAGGTCCAGGTTTTCAATCCCAGAGACTGGAAGTTCAGTTTGCTTTGTGGCTGGGTAGAAGTCTTACTCTGTCCTGTGAGTAGACAAGTGGTTCATCTTTCTGTAGGACTCTTTGATTATAAGAGAGAGGCTCTATCTTTTTAAAGAGCTTTAGCAGTTACAAGGTCACTTGATTTGTGAAGGTCGTGCTCTCTTCTTTGTGTTGCAGCTGGTAGAAGTGGAAAAGGGGAGGGGGGGGAGAAATTTTACAGAGACTTAAATTCATATCAAGTTCAGTGGCTTTTCATGTGGGTCATCCCATATTCTGCCCTGCTTCCTTTTAGTCCTCTCAGTGTATGTGTTAGCATCACTTTCGTTGAGGGAGGAGAGAAATGAGACCATAAAGATAAAACTTAAAGGTATCATCCATCAGGTAAAGAGGAAAACTTCATTACAGTCCTTTCTGAGAAGAGTAGTTAATATATTCTGTTTGAATACATTAATTTTTTTTATGCTTTCTGAACTGTATTGGTGATATAGGCATAATCTGGACACACTAAAAACCTGAAAATATTTCTGACAATGTCTGTCCATAATATCTTCACGTTTTGACATTTGTATGCAGGCTTCTACATACAGGGGGAATAAATGTGACAGTTTCTGCTTCTTGAAAGAAATAATCTATCAGCTTAGTATAATTGCATTTTTCACAGTTCTGTCAGCTGGGAAGAGTCTTTGACAAATAAGTACTGCTCAGATTAAACTCAAGGTGCAGTACACCACTAAAACTGGCAACTCTTATCTGAATAGGGAAAATACATAGATTAAGCAATAAGATACTGTGGAGCTTCAATTCATTAATTAGTTATAAGTAAGCTGTCCTGGTTTTGTCTGGGATAGAGTTAATTTCTTTACAGTATCTGGTACAGTGCAGTGTTTTGGATTCATTGTAAGAATAATGTTAACAACACACTGATGGTTTGCTTGTTGCTAAGTAGTGTTTATTCTAAGTCAAGGATTTTTTTTTTCAGTGTCTCATGCTCTGCCATTGAGGATGTGCACAAAAAAGCTGGGGTGAGGATAGTCAGGACAGATCATTTGAACTGGCCAAAGGGATATTCCGTACCATGCCCAGTATATAAACTGGGGAGTTAGCTGGAAGAGGGTCCAGTTGGGGTTCAGGGGCAAGGTCTGGCATCAGTCAGTAGGTGATGAGCAATTGTATTGTGCATCACTTGTTTTTCCTATGGTTTTGTTTATTATTACTAATAATTTTTATTTATTTAATTATCAAAATTTTCTTATCTCAACCTATAAGTTTAACTTTTGATTCTACTTCCCATCCTGCTGAGTGGGGGGCTGGGGGCTGGCGAGTGAGTGGCTGTGCAGTGCTTAGCTGCCAGCTGGACTTAAACTATGACATAAGCAAAGAAACACTGTCTTTCCTTTTGCAGTGACCAGTTTGACTGCATTGCAATAATTTTAGATTTTCAGCTTCTGCTTATTCCATTGTTATTCCTAAAGAACAGATACGCAGCTTATTTTTTGTTGGAGTGATATTCCTTTCTTTACAGAAGAGAAAAATGAAGATACAATTTCCATCTATAAATAGACTGTGAAAACTGGAAAATCTTTCCTCCAATGTGTGCCTGTATAGAAGAGTGAAAGATTATTCTTTTGAGAAACCAACATATATAAATATGCCAAAAGAGTAAATGCCTGATTGACATTTCTATATGGCTGAAACAACATACTGGTGTGTTTTTCTCTAATTAAACTTGCACAATAGATGCTTCCTGGACGTCAAAGATGAAAATCTGTTTGTGGAACAAATACTGATACTTGCCTCTGACTGAAGTCTTAGACAAGTTCCCACTACTGTAACGTCTGAATGTTGTCATGTTTTTTTCAGAATTTTTTGTTTGTTTTGTTGGGGATTTTTTATCCTGAGAGTCATAATCCTAATTTAAGGAGAAATGCCCTGTATAGTTTTAGGTCACATACCAGTCTGCTTGATGCTCTCTGAGTGAATGCTGCTATGACTTCTGGTCAAAGGGAGACAAAATAATTATTGGTGATGTAGTTACAGCTCACCTGCAGAGAGGTCTTAGGAGGAGCACCCCTCCAGCACCCAGATGGAGTAAAAATAGGAGAACAAAAGAATGTATGGTTGCCTAAGAAAAGGTTGACAAAGTAGATGACTATTTCAGAAGTAACAACATTCTCTATAATGGTTTTATTGAAGCAGATCAGCCTTGTATGTTGGGGAAAACATGCATGTCAAATCACATCTGCATAGTCCTTTCATGTTTGAAGAAATGATAGTGCTACTATTGTTACTCTTGTCAGAGGCACACTTATCAAAGAGGAAAGGAGATGTGGACATGCGTGCTAACTGCCTCCTGTGTTAGGGATCAGCCTTAGCATGGCCAAGATCATGTGCTAGACAAAGACTTGTGCTCTCATATGGCTGTTCTGTCCGGACTGCAACCGTATCTCAGTCATGGCAAAATCAGTACTGAACATAAATGGGTGAGGTCATTCTTCTGCAGCTGAGAGTATGCAGGATGATCCATGTGATATTTCCAGAATTAACTACATGGAAAATAAACTTGGGTCTAACTAGATTTATTCAGTGGAAAGTAAAGCTGGAAAAGTTTTCATTGTGAGAAAAAAGTACAATAGGAACTTCAAGTTCTTGTAAACTATATTGAGAGGAAGGGCAGTTATTTATGGTAATGTGCAAACAGTTATTTTACTTTTACAAATGCTCTGATCTGCTTGTTGAACATGTGCTTATATGAGCTGATTTTAGAACTGATTTTATGAAATCAGATATTGTGAGCCTAGAATATTATGTACGGTTGTTGACTACTTCACAGATCACAAAAGCAAAAAATGTCTGGATGTTAATGTGTGTTAAGATTTTAAGCAGACATATGATTTTCATTGTATAAGATAATAGAAATACATTTTTTTTCCCATGAAATTGTTTACTAGCATTTTGATGACTTATTTTCAGTATCTTGAATATGCTGTGTTTCGAGGGTCTGGTTTGTCTTAACCTGGTAGTGTGTGCCTTCATCATCACATAGTGAAGTAAGATAGCAAGGGGAAGAGTGCTTGGACTTTTTTTGTGGAGAAAAGTAGAACACACATGTCTGCTTAAATTGGTCTCAGTTATCTAATACTCAGAAATATACCATATTCTTCACAATTAAAATTATTTCAATAAATTTACACTGAAATGCACTTGGCTATGATTCTGAGAAAATGAGAGAGGGTGGTACTTGTTTCGTAGGACAGCTGGGAGAAAAGTTCAGTCATATTGATATGTTACTGAAAGAAGTAATATCACATTGGATTTTGTGCTTTTACTGTAATTAATAATCATATCTCAGTCTCAGAGAAGGTTTATTAAAGACATGGATAATGCAACAACGATTGTATGTATTTGTCATATATGACACCTAGCAATTTACAAGCCATTTTACTAAGACCTTTTACATGCTTTATTATGTCACTTCATTTTACTTGTATGGCAGGTACTATAATAAAAAGAGCACTAAACAAGTAAATTTGAAGTATTTTAGTTGTTCTTTTGTACCATTTATTTAAACATAGGCCATTATAAGCAATTTTCTATTTAATTTCATTAAGGAAATCTGTTGGAGTTGCTTTATTAAAATCATAGAATAGTTTGGGTTGGAATGGACCTTTAAAGGTCATCTATTCCAATCCCCCTGCAATGAGCAGGAACATTTTCAACTAGATCAGGTTGGACAGGGCTATGAGCAACCTGATCTTGAATGTTTCCAGGGATGGGGCGTGTACCACCTCTCTGGGCAACCTGCTCCATGTTTTGCCATCCTCACAGTGAAGAATTTCTTCCTTACATTTATTTTGACTCTGCCTTCTCTTAGTTTAAAAACATTAGGGCTTGTCCTGTCCTAACAGGCCCTACTAAAAAGTCTGTCCCCATCTTTTGAATAAGCCCCCTTTAAGTACTGAAAGGCCACAGTAAAGTCTCCCCAGAACCTTTTCTTCTCCCAAATGCCTCAAGTTTTCCTCATAGGAGAAGTGTTCCGTCCCTCTGTTCTGCTTTGTGGCCCTCTTCTGGACTTGCTTCAACAGGTCAGTGTCCTTCCTTGTGTTGGTGGCCTCAGAGCTTGATGCAGTACTCCAGGTGGGGTCTTGTGAGAGCAGGGGGAAGAATTGTTCTTTTGATTCAGCTCAGAATGTGGTTGGCCTTCTGGGCTGCAAGTGCACATTGCTGGGTCATGTCCAGCCTCCCATCCAACAGCACCCCAAGGCCCTTCTCAGCAGGGTTGCTCTTGATCTGTTCATCCCCCAGCCTGGTTTGATACCCAGGTGCTGTACCTTGCACTCGGTTTTGTTAAAGCTCATGAGATTTACATTTCCTGGGCTTGTTCAGCCCCTTCTGGGTGGCATCTCGTCCTTCAGGAGTTGTCAACTGTATCAGTCAGCTCAGAAGCATACACAGATGAAAATGGAAGTTGATTATTTTATAAATGTCAAGGCTCAAACAGCTTCTTATGGGAAATAGAACAGAAAATTCATTTATTTTCTTTGAATTGGTGTTTCATTATTCCTTAATTTCACAGGGAAACGTTGCATGTAAAGTGGTTACTCTACAGCTCCCATACACCTTATTGTAAATACTGAAATACCCAAATGAAGAACTTTTAACAATTATCTTGCCATGTTGAAGTGCATAAAATCCATATCCTTTTTGGAAATATGCTCTTCTCCAGTCTTTTCAGGGTACCAAAAAATAATAATGTATAAAGTCATACATGATTTTACACTTTTCCAAGTATGTGCTTATACTGAATCATATAAGCAATATTTGCTTGTACTCTTGGAAGCTCAAATGTCATTGTTGCTTGAAGATGGTAACAAGTTGCTAAATTAGGATAGGCTAAATAAACTGTACTTCACCTGACTTTATTTCCTATCCAGGGACTTTTTTCATCGATGTGCTCAGTGTTTCCTGTCTGATAATGTAGTGCATATGCATAGGGATCCCAACATTTTCCCAAACTGCTGATTATAGAGTAAAATTATTAAAAATAAATTTTTGAAAAATAACTTCTGTTGGATTTTCTCAGAATTACTTATGAAACTGAAAGGTTCTGTTCAAAACACAGTTTCGGGGTAGATAAAGGGGATGTTCATTTTTTAAATAGCATTCAAACTGGAATAACATACTTTTGCACTTGTAACATTCTGAACCTATCCTTTGAGGTGAAGTTTGTCTAAGAAAACCTCTTCTCTAAGAAAATGTTTCCATTTTAAACTGTCGTACATAAAAATCAGGGCGTATAATAAACTAATGAAAACAGATAATCTTTCTTGTAACTTTGTCCTACTTTTTATAGCTAGTATTTCTACAACTATGTTTTGTCACTGGTTTAGTCCCCCATGTAACTGATACATGTAAGTGGTGACCAAGAAGAATTTATTAACTTTTTGAGTTCATGTTTGTCCTTTGGAATTTGCAACTGTGAGAAACAGTATGAATATGTGCCCAAGAAAGAATAAAACCAGTCTTTGTCAAGCCAGAGATAGTTCCTGTCTCTACAATTTCAGTACCACATTCTCACTGGTGTGGCTACTGTAATTGGACTGCCTGACTGAATTATTTCCAAAGCATGTTACTGCCTAACTAGCAGATAGATGCAAGTTTTCCCTGTTAAACTAGTGAATTTCAGGAAATAATTTCATAAAGTGTTTTCAGTTGGAAAAGTCATCGATTCATTAGGGAAGACTGAGGAAAAAATATTGTTCTTTTCCCTGCAGCTCTTTCCCTGGGTGACGTGGTTTTGCACTCTGAGTCCTAATGATGGTGGAAAAAGGTGCAGGAGCAGAGTAACTAAAAATAGTAGGAAAGAGTAGGTGCAGCAAAGAAATAAGGGAGGAAAGAGAACTGAAGACAAACACAGAAGGGCTATACTGAAAATATAAATGTCAAGAGCAAAGTGGAAAACAATTAATACACAAAAGAGTAAAATTAGTGATACTGTGTTAGATCTCCTCTTTCACTGATATTCCATTCCCTTTGAAATATTCTCATAATATTCCCTTACATCTCATAATTTTTGTGCATGCAAAACAAAGAAGTGTAAAATATTAAACAATTGTAAAAATATTATTAAATACTCATATAGCATTTATGAAAAAATATTACACTTTTCAGGTAATTTGTTTAAACTTTATGCCATTGTATTGCTGGGAATTATTTAAATATGTACAGTGGTTCTGTATGTGTGTCTAATCTGGATACATGTGAGGAAAATATACATGTTGGCATTAGGCATTAAATGACTGGTACTGTCTTGTTTCCCAGACCCTGATAAATTTGGGTCTGCAAAATTATACTGATGAGCTACTCTGTTTATGGTATAGGCTTATAACCTTGTTCTTTTTCTTGGACAGAAAGTCACTTTCTGATTTCTGTTTCTGCTCTGTTTATCTTGTATGTGTGCTGTGAAATACTCACTCTGCAAATATTTGCTTTGCAAATCTTCATAATGAATTTTGTTGTGATGTCACGATTGATCTCTAGCTGGCAACTCAGCCCCACACGGCCACTTGTTCACTCTTTTTGATAGGATGGGACAGAAATAGAACAGTAAAAATGAGAACAATCATAGGTTGAGATAAAGACAGTTTAATAGGAAAAGCAAAACAAACCAAGTAATTCAATCACCCCTTCCTGTAGGTGGATGGGCAGGTTTTCGGCCATCCCCGGGAAAGCATGGCTCCATCACAGGTAACTGAGTTGGGAAAACAAATTACATAGCTCTGAATGCCCTCCCTCCTTCTTTCTTCTTCCCTCACTTTATATATTCAGCATGATGCCCTGTGGGGTGGGATGTCCTGGCTGTGTCCCCTCCCAACTCTTTGGGCATCCCCAGCCTCCTCGCTGACTGGGTGGGGGATGAACAGAAGAGTCCTCGACTACTACTCTGTAAGGCCGGGCTCAGCAACAGAAACATTTCTGTGTTGTAACACTGTTTTTAACACAAAACCAAAACATCACTGTGTACCAGCTACGGTGAAGAAAATCAACTCTACCCCAGCCAAAAGCAGCACAAATGTAGAACATATAATGAAGCTAGAACACCAATTCTACAGCTTTCCCTCATTGTACTCCCTGTGACTGTGTACTCAGGAGAAACAACATGGAAGGTCATCAGCTGATATGCAAATATACAAATGTATTTTTTAATTGTTAATTTATGAAGACAAAATCTGTGCTATAAATTCTGAAACATCTAGCAAAAGTGACAACCTTATCGGTTAGCAAGGGAATCAGTCTGGTTGTCATTGGCTTCAGCATACTTGTGAGCTGAGAGAGTGATGAGCGTTTTCCCAAGGACATGAAAGGCAATTTTGTGTAGAAAAGTAGAGTGCTGTAGTTAAAATATGTGGAGTTATACTTCAGTATTTAGAGGATGAAAAGAAAGGCACTGGTATCACACATTTCTACAACTCAAACTATTTTTTTTTTTCTGTAGAAAAGGAAACTTGTAGGTTAAGAGCTTCTAAAAAGCTGATTAACACAGCTTGCTTAAAGTTGTGTGAGCTAACAAATGCTTTAACTGATTTTTTTTTTCACAAAAAGTTCCCACGTGGTAAATAAGTACAGTGGGAGTGGAGGGTATGCTACATACTGATGTGTTACATTGATTCTACTTACGTTATATCATGTTTTAACGTGCAATCTGGCTGCATCTGCCCTTTTGGAGCCCGGTGCACCTAGCTGTAAGATTGTGGTTCAAATTCACTAGCTGTGCAGTGAAGATAGCAGATGTTACATCCATTCATGCTGCAACAAATGGCTAAAAGGTAAAATCTTTTTCTTCATGGGAATTTGAGATGGTTCCTGGGGCACAGCTGAAGCTTCTGCCTCTTCTTTTACAAGTCACTTCTGAGAAGCTCCAGCAACTGCCTCTGAAGGAGCTGCTTTGGTCACAGCTCAACTGACCCAGATCCACCTCACCTCCCTCTTTGATCACACTGAAGAGGAAATACAGCCCAAAAGTATCGTGCAATTTGTCCCACAGGCATTACTGAATTACAAAGTTGTCTTAGTGAGAACAGGAGAAAGGGAGGCTACAGAAGGAAGGGGAATTTTCAAAAAGACTAGAAGTCCTTTTACATAGAGGCCATCTTTTTTGAGCATCGAGGCTCAGGAGAATTGTGGGAATCTTGCTTGAAGGAAGGAAAAGCAAGGAAGACAAATGTACCCTTTTAATCCAGCAGCTGTAAGAGCTATTCAGAACTGTGAGCTTGCTATAAATAGCCACAAGTCTTATTTAAAAACTAAAATGCTTCCCCTTCCATTTTTTTTTTCTTTGTATTTTTTTCTCTTCTGTTCCTTAGCTACCTGGTTAAGGGGCTTCTTGTTCCTCTTCTAACCATGTCAAGAGAGTGTGTGTCAAATAAGAAGCTGATGGAGAAGACCTAGCACAAGTGTACCGAGTGTTGTGGCCTTTGAATGCATTATAATTGCTTAATGCTTCAGTGTGTAGTTGGAAAATGCTTATACAACCACTTTGGCAGGGATGCTTGAGATGCTTAAGAGAAAAAAAAGATTGCTAGAACTGCACAATTTGCAGAAAATAACTTTATGCCCTTGTTATTGCCTGGAAACATGGATTTTTCAAAGCAAACGCTACTAGGATGAAAGAGAATAGAAAATGAAAGGAGCATACATTCTTCTAGAAAAAACATCCCCTACATTTCTGTAGTGATTATTTACAGACTTTGGCATTTGAAAACTTGCGTATTTTTCACTTGTGTTGTCCAAAAATGGATCTGTGCATTTAAACTCGGTTAGATGGCAATGATAATGTTATAAGATGAAAGCAAGAGAACAAAGAAAACCATATGCTATGCTTGGCATAAAATAATTGTCTCTAGTGGCAAAAGAAATAACATATACATCTAGTAGAAACCACAGGATCTCTAGAGTATTACTGAAAAGACAGAAATTACATATAAATCAAACCATATCTTCTAAAAATAAAAAAATCAGTGTGCTAGTACTGACATGCTAAGTACATTATTTAATGGCAGCTGTACCGTTTTATGTAACATTTGCAATAAATATGATGCCTTTGTGATTCTGTATTTTTCAAAGAAAAAGAAGTAGTTGATTCTTAAAAAAAGCAGAAGAATCAGTTTTAAAAATAAGGTAATCTGAACTTAAATCTTGTGAGCTATGTTTATTACTTTTCTGAAAGAATGAATGTTATGGCTGCCTTTCAAGATTTTAAAGTATGTACAATAGCCCTGTCATAGCATACTTTGAAATAATTTGTAGGAAAGAGTCCTTGCTGGTGTATTTGAATATAAAATAAGAATTACTTCTGGTTATTTTTTGCTTGATCTCATATTACAGAATGAAAAGTAAACTGGTAGATGGAAAAATCTATATTTCTGTAAAAAATATTAATCAATAAAGATTTTAGGAGGACCTTTTCTTCCTATGCTCCTTTTATTTCAAGTCTTGAAATAAAGCTTATAAAACAATGGAAGAACTAAGACTCTTTGAGCTGAAATTATTTAACTAGAATTTTATCAATATTAGCAAAAGAGAGAGCTAATGGATTTTCAAGAAGCTTTAAGAAAATTTCTTATAAAAAGTCACACAAGATCGTATTCTTTCTTGACATCTAGTTTTTTTAATCAGTCTGGTTCTACATCCTTAAATTAATCTGGATTACAAAAAGTGTAAATTAGACCAAAAGATGAACCACTTTTACTTTCAATTGCCTACAAACACAATGAAAAACATTAATGTATGTAGATTTTGGAGCTTGCATTATATTGCAATCGAGAATATCAACATGATAGTTTATTTTTATCATGTATTTAATTGCACATTACAATTGCTTCTTTTTATAATGTGACTTTATTACTGTCCTGAGTAAGTTTACAGTTATTACCCTCTTGCATTTCATTCAGTAGCATGAGGTGTGCTCACTGCTTTATCACTTATTTGAAAATATTGCTTGGAGAATGGCTTGTGCATAATTAATGTTGGCCCCAGAAATTAAAACTGATCCTGTAACATATGCAAGTTTCTGATCAGATCAGGCTGTAAGGAGTTGATTTAATTCTGATGAACTGATGTCTGAAACTGTAAGCCCTAGGAAATGCATTTATGCACTCTTAAACTGGTCCTTAACCCTTTTTGGCCTTTGTATCTAAGGGTGGATTCAGTGAAAAATTAAGAAAAGAAACAATACTTGCTGCATTTTGTCATCCGACAAATTTTCTGTGTGGGGTTAAGGACTGCTGATAACCAGAGAATATTTTCTTTCTATTTTGGGGACATGGGATTTTGATAACACTGAATGGCTATGTCTCTGGGCATATAAGATGTACTTTCTGCCTGCTACTAGCACTCATTCAGGGTCTAGGCGTTTCTGGATATTTACGATAAACTTTCCACTCTCCCTGGCTTCTGTGCTGAAATAAACACATCCAGACTGAGTGGAGTAAATGGATGAGTAGCAACATCCTTCCATCCCTCGAGTTGCTGTCACTGCAGTAAGCCTTTAGGTGTGTGCAGCGCAATGCCACAGTCTCTCTGGGCTGGGCACAGGCCCACTCTGTTGAGAGAGTTAAAAGGTATCTCATTGATGTGGAGCTTGTTTATTCTCACTCTCCATTTTATACTACTAAAGAGTCAGAGTTCTGTTTCCTAATACCTGGGCTGAGTGTGACTGTCTTTTCTACTGTGTCGTATTTTCAAGATAATCGTAAGAACTGTTGAAAGCTTATGAAGGATTAAGGTTGTAAGTCTAAGTCTTTTTATAAAGGATTTGATTCTATCAAAGCAAAAATAGGCTTTCAGAATGTGTGAGAAAATTTCTAAAAATTTTGTGCTGAAATTCATTGATTTTGTGCGTTAATGCACTCGAAGGATTTGAGTTATTTCAATTGTAACAGAAAAAGATCTAGAAAATTAGGTGGAGGTATTCCCAACTTGTAATGAAGTCTTGTAGGTTATGGAGCAAATATGTTCTTCAACCGCAACACTGGACTAGAAAAGAATAACAATGTTATATATGTTTATATAGGAAATGTTCAGCAAGGGAGACCAGGTTTTGACTCCATTTCTCCTGCTCACTCTGCAGTTCTGCCTACAGCTTGCATGCCTCTCATTGCAGAAGAGTAGGAATTCCTACCTTGGAGGACTCTGCAGATGTCTCTGCTCCTCACCCTGCCTCTTCCTTATTTTCTCCCCCTTTAACAGGAATAAGTGATTGTTAATAGGAATCAACATGTCTCAGCTACAGCCCATATTTAGAAGAAAACCTCTAGAACTATACTCTGTACTGCAGAAATGTTTGGAGACCACTTCTATACTAGACTGTTCTGCCATATTGATATGGACCAGAAGTTGAGAGCAGAAATTATTTTTGATACAGTATTTCTTCAAAGATGCTTTGCTCATCTTTTAGGATACTCTATAAAAAGGCAGTGATATTGATATTACTATGACTGGTTATCTACTTCTGTTTTACAAGTACTGTTTTCACAAGAACAACAGTGCTAACAGTATTATGTGACCATATATCTGTCATGTAATTGATTTCTATGGAGAAATATACAAAGCAATGACATATTATGATATTTTATTAGCACTCCCACCAATTCATGTGGCTTTGGGCAAATAATGTGCAATTTAATTAATAATTTTGAACATATAATTTTTATTCTGTTTTATTCAAGTCCTTTCAAAGGCTGTCCTCAAAGCAAAGAGCTAGGCTGAGTGAAGGAGAATGATGAAATATGATTTTCGGTAATGGTTCAGTTTCTTGCTAATTGTTTTTGCAACATTTCTAAGAGAAAACTGGGATAAATGTAACTGTTTTCACTTTCCTGCTTTCTGAAACTGGTCTTTGTGATAATTTTTACTCACACATAAAAAGTAATCAAAAATAACTCAGGATGAGTTGCCAAAGTGACAAAGGTGTTAGGTCTACATTCACTTAAATTTTTGAAGGAACGCAATAGGCTTTTCCTTACTGCTTCAAATAAAACTGCAGAGCAGGTAAGTATTGATACAAATGCTTATGCTCAATGGAACTAACAAGCAGAAGTATATTTGTACAACACTGACATTTTTTTGCAAAAGGAATATTTATTAACACTATATATTTAGCAAATTTATGCTCGTTTCAGTAAGTTGCTTGGTTTCAAATAGACTCCTCCAGAACTTTGGAAGTAGAATATTTTGGCTTTTAGATGTCTTGAAAATTTCTGTTGTTTGGAAAGTCTACTTTTCATATGAGCAGTTTCAAGGGGCAAAATGGCCCAACTTAATTTTTTTTCCAACTTTCAAGATGGACTGAATAACCTGTCCACACTGTCTGTTCAGAACAAAGAATTTTGTATTAGTATGTTTAGTTTCAATTCTCCTGGTGCACATTGTGATACGCCTAAGAGCACAGAACTCTTAAATCATCACTCTGAGAGACATCACAAGGTAAATGCATGTGGCTGAATCTCTGATTTTAGAGCTGAAGCAGCACAAGCACCCTGTGACAACTGCTTGTGGAGAAAAGGGTTTTTCACCAGAAATTACTGATTGGGAAAAAAACATTCTGGTGTTTTCAAGTATACACTGAAGTCTACAAGGAGAAAAAAATATACAAGTATGAAAAGCTAATCAAAATCATTGTTGGTATGACATGATTCTTGCTTGGGAATCGATTTCTCATTATTTGTTTTCTTTTTAAATTAAACCATTTATTCTAAGTAACCTAATAATCTCCACCTCCTTTTCTTCCAGCTGCTTTCTGTGGTTTGGGTTTGTTTTTTTTTTTTTCCATGGGAGGTGGGTGAGTGTTCCTTCATTTTTAATTGACAGCAATGTCCTTGCTTGTTCTCAAAGCTCTATTGGCATGTTTCCAGCCAGCTCCAGTGAGGAAGCAAGTGTTTAAGTAAATTCTAGCACTTCTCCACCAAAGGCATGTTGCCACAAGGTTGTTCTTAGCGTAGCAGATAATATTGCTTTCCTAGAAATAACACAGGTAGCAAATACTCCACAGCTAAATTCACAACTAAATATGTGACTGCCAGAAATTCAAGGAATGCTGGATGTGGAGCTGACCAGTGAATCCTACAAATGAGAGGTTTCCAACGACAGTGAAAACATGCATGTTCCAGTATTCCAATGTCATGTTGTTAATGATTGTCCTTTATCAAGTTAATCAGGCTGCAGACAGATATTTTACAACACAAGTGATTATCACTCTCAGTAGTAACAGACATTGAATGAACACAGTTTGGTCAAAACCTCTAGGCTGGTGCCTCCTAATGTAACTTAGCGATTAATTCTTAGAGACAGAAAGGACGTGAGTGATATGCAAAGGGTTATTGAGTGATTAAAAATGCTGTTAATCTCGGACTGAATATTTTTCCTAATTGAATGCTCCCATTTGAATAAAGTACATACAGATGAGGTTTGAATCACTTCATTCCATATGGGCTGCAAAGAAAAACAAGATAATTAAAACTTTGTAGGTTAATAGACTCCAGCTGAAGGAGGATTAACTACACTATGAAAAGGTGTGAATAACTTTTATCTTCTAGCCTGATTTTTCCCATTAATCAGTATTTTTTTCCAATTTTTTTCTTTCATTAGTTTCAGATAATAGCTCAATGATAGAATATTTATTTTTCTAAAAAGTATCAGGATTTGTATCCTGTGCAATAAATAAAGAAAATATCAGAGAGGAGGGAAAGTAATTAAAAACATATGTATAGAAAATGCCTTTATCACTCCTGTCCTTAGCAAAAAGGGAGAAAGAAAATAAACGGAGAACAACTTGTATGCTGAGATAAGGCATACATGCTGAAAGGTCATGCACATGTGCCCAAGCAAGCAAAGAAAGAAAACCAAATATTTCCTTCTGTACTTCCCATCAGAAAGTGACATCCTACTGCAGTGGTTGCTCTGGAAGACAGACATTGTAAATAACTAATGTGCTGCCTCTTCCTCCTCCTTTCTCTTAGCTTTTATTGCTGAGCTGATGCCATCTGACATGGAATATCCCTTTGGTCAGTCTGGATCAGCTGTGATTGCTGTGTCCCCTCTCAGGACCTTGCCCACCTGCAGCCAGCTGGTGAGTGGGAATGCTGGAGGGACAGACAGTGCTGGTTGCTGCTGGGGCAGCGCTGCTCAGCAGCAGCCAAAACACTGAGTGTTATTAGCACCTTTCTGGCTCCCAGTGCAGAGCACAGCACTGTCAGGGTGGCTGTAGGGAAATTTTACTCTGTCTCAGCAAACCCAATATGCGCACAAATACTATGTTTTCGAAACAAAATGACCATATTCTTAGTTCTTTCAGTCAACAACTGTTTAAAATATTTGCTAAAGGCCCCTCCTGGGATGGTTTAGGTTGGCTCCCAGCCAAACCCAAACACCTACAGCTTCCCCAATCCCGAAGAGGAGAGGGGTAAAAAACCAAAACAGTAGCAAAAGAAAATTACAGCAAAGAATATATTTTATATATATGTAATTATATACAATTAAACACTATGTACATATGAACAGGAACCCAAGCAATCCCAACAGGGGAAAGGGGAGAAAGGACAAAAAGGGGTAAAACCACAACAGATACACACAATCAGAACTCAGGGATTAGCTTAACAAAATAACAAACACAATAAAATCTCACCAACTTCCCTTAAGAACAGCAGATTCCTTCCCCTCCGGCCCGGCCCGGACAGAGCTCTCCGATGGGCCTCAGCCCACGGGGGTAGGCGAGGCCCGGACCCCGAGAGCTGCTGTCTGAGCTGATGATCCCACAGGGAGGGGCAAGGGAAGAGCCAGAGGGGCAGGACCTCCCCCTCTATCTTATATACACCTGATTATGTAAGGGAATAGGATAGAGTACTTCTTAGTTTTTGACCCCAGTTGTTAGGGAAGGCCTAAAGACCAACAAACTTCACCAAGGCCTAAAATTTAAACTACCGCACCCTACTAAGCTGTTAAGGTCATATAATGCACTCCTGCATATCTCTGTGAAATTAATTAAATTTCTAATACTTTATCAGATAGTAAATGAAGGAGTATTTGGTATTTTAACAGATACTCTTTTACATTTCAGTATGCTGGTAATTTTTGCAGAATGAAGCTAAATTTCATATATTACAATGAATCTAATAACAAAATCTAATTAAAAAAGTTTTGAAAACTGGGATAAAATCTTTTGCCTTTGAGTGTTCTGAGAGTCACCTGCAGGAGCTTTGGACTGTCATGAGTATTTTCCAAAGATAAGACAAAGGCTGCTAAAAGGAAGAAAGAAAGAAATATTGGGGAAGGAAAGAAAAGAAATTTAAACATGGGAAATTATCCTTTCATCATACATCATTTTCACAGCAATCTATTTAAAACAAATATATAAACTTCTTGGCGAAGAAGCTCATCTTTAAATTTAGTTTGAATTTTCTAGCTTCAGGACTTAGAAAATCCAAAATAAGGTAGCTCCAAAAAAAAAACAAACCCCGAACTTCTTCATGTTCAGTTTTTGCACTAATAGATATAGTTACCATATCTATTTAATGCTAATACATACTAATTGTATACACATACCTGTTAGTTTCTGGCTTAGTGCTGTGTTCTACCAGGTATAAACTATGCATACAAACATGTAAAATATAAACTGAAGTAAACATAAGTCAGCTATTTTCTATTTACATCTACCCAAAGCAAATAGCCAATTTTCATTAAGTAAGTTTTGGAAAACCTCAAGATGTTTTAAAAACTGGAATTATAACATGTCTCAAATTATTTGATTTCTTATATATATATGGAATGGGCAAATTTGGAAGTAGCTGATCTTTAAGTGGTAAAACTATTTCTGCTTCAGATTATATTGCTAATGAAATTCCATTATAATGAGAGTAATATAGCAACTATAGTAATTGCATCATAATAAGGAAATTTTGGCCTTGAAAGATTTAAAAGCTAATTATGGAATGCCACAGTGAAACAAATGGAACTCTTTATTTCTGTTGTGGTAATATCTGAAGCACTACTGAGCATTTCCTCAGCAAAGATACTTTCTAAATGATGATAGGCCTAAATATTCTTGTTTAAGGTCCAAAGTTGTTTGTGCACAGCAGCCACCTTCAATCTTACTGGCGGACTTATGTGCTGCACGTCAGTAGAGAAGCAGCCCTGAGGAAAAGGTGAAGTGTTTCTTCATCAGTACTGGGTGATGAAGAAATGGCCCTCTTTTACACTGATGATAGGAATCAGCTGGAGACCAGCCCTGACAGAAAGTGCTCTGAGTCTCACCTGCCTTGTTCAGGTACAGCCCTCTGGTTGTTCCTAGGACATCATCACAGACCTCTTGTAGGGTTCTCTCATGGTTGTGACCATCCCTTTTTCCCCGCACCTTTTAGAAAGCTTTCAATGATAAAAACTTCACTGAATAACACTTTTGAAAGGCTCATGAGTAAATTTCATTGCTGATGTGATATGTAACATACAAAAGAACCCGATATACATGTGTAATTTTAAAATTTTTGGATTGTCCCTCCATATTTGAACTCGAAATAAGTAATGTAGTCTGAATTTTGTTTTTCCCTTTGTAATTTAAATTTTAAAGTAACCTCAAGTTATCTTCAGAGAGATTAGCTGGCTACTTAGTTCTTTCTCAAACAAGCAAACAGAAATGTTGCCAGTAAATGCATTTTGAGTTTATACCCACTTTAAACAGTGAGTATAAGTACTCCAGGGTACTTTCAGAAACTAGTATGTGCAACCTTTCATTGGTACTATCAACATAACTGATTGGTGTGGAAAGCATGTAAAACTCTAGAGCATGCATGTCTGCTTCTGTTGTAAATGTCTCATAGTGGTTTATGATGCTTGCACTTTATCAGGCTCCTGGAGGCTGTGAAACTATTGGGCTACCAGCACTAGAAGGAAGTGTTTTACCTTCCTGGACACGAGCAAACATGGAAATGTTAGTGGGGTACAGACGTGCTTCACAGCTTTCCAAAAGAACAAATGACAATACTTCAGCCTCAGTCTCTAGAAAACCAGGATTACAAGGAGCTGAACCCTTGTCTGCTTTTTCACAATGCACAGCAATGTTTTTTGGGGAGTGGCTGTGAGAGGGTAACATCACAGCAACTGGGTTCTCGTGCAGCATGGATTTAAATAAAGGTCAGCATTAGAGTATCTCCTTCTCATATCCATGTTCAATTTGTTTGGATATGACTAATTTGTTTTAGAAAGGGAAAGAAGAAAAGCATTAGACACTCCCTCTAAGTATTTGAATCTTGGATGGTTTGCCTGTGAGGTGTTCTGGCAGTCAGGCTTTGAAGAGCACAAACTTCCCCTGAAAAGGGACGGTGCAGGACACAGGGTTTCATAGAGAAATGAACACCAAAGCTTCTCTCTGTGTTCTTGATGCAACCCCTTTGGTCTTTTTCTACAGTGATCCACGTTACTATTTTGTAATGAATAATTCTCATCCTGAGAAACCCACAGTGACAGTCCCCTCCCTTCAGTGAAGGTAACGAGAAATTTGACTGTAACCTTCAGTAGAGACTGGAATAAGTAATTTCGTCTCTGCTGCTGAAACACATAAAAGCTTGAAAAGTCTATGAACAGGTAGCTTCATCCTTTTCTTATTTTAGAGTCTATTTCCAAGTGTTCAGACTCTGTGTCTTCAATGAGAAAACTTAACTAGACTGTGCTACTTACTTAGAGTCTTGAATACTATGAATAACTCTCTCCTGAAGTAAACTATTTTCTCAGACACTAACATCCTACAGCAACAGTAGTACAGGCTTCATTATTTATATATTTTCCAAAAGACACAATTTCCTTTTCTTTTAAAGGACATCATGAAGTGAAAAATAGAATAGGTTCAATCACATCTTATAATCTTACAATCTAACTGTAATGTTGAACACATTTGTTTCTAACAGTCTTTCTTTTTCCTCTGGTTAAATATACAGCTGGCTGCTATTTTACACTCTGCAATTAATAGAATTGGGTTATACAGGACATGGGATATAGGAGAGATAATGGAACCCAACCACAGAAACGCCTTGAAAGAACGCTTCAGAGGAGTATTTAGGAATATTTGCGTTTCAAGTGCAACTGCATTTTTGCATTAAATAATCTTTGCAGAGTTGAATTTTTTGAAAATGTTTTGATGTGCAACATTCAGGAAAGAAGATTATTAGTTAAACAGCTTTGTTTCATTATATGACTGCTAATTTAATATTCTCTTACAAGCTTAAAAATAGACATTTTTCTGTCATTTCCTTTAAAATCATGCTTGTTTGACTTCTCTACCTAAAAGGTACAAAAGTACTTCAAAGAAATATGCAGAAACTTTTTTTTTTCCTGGTAGCTATAAGGATTTGTTTTATTTGGAATATTTAAGATCTATTATGTTTTTGCCGATGGAGTTTTTTCAAAGTTACCATACCACATAACAGTTACCACAAAATGAAGGAGGTTGGCCAGGACCTCATGAGATCATCTTGTGTAACTCTCCCTGCTCAAAGTGGGGTCAGCTAGAGTAGGTTAAGACCATGGCTAGTTGGGTTTTGAATATCTTTAAGATTGAAGATTCCACAATTTCTCAGTGTAACCTGTGCTGGTATTTGACCGCTCTCACAGGAAAAACATTTTATTACATGTGAAGTGAATTTTCTGCATTTTACTTCGTGCCTATTGCCTCTTGTCCTGTCATTGCTGAAGAGTCTGACTTCATCTTTTTTACCTCTCCCCATCAGATTTTTATATACATGATGAGACACACACACCTCCCCAAAAACTTTCTCTTGTCCAGGCTCTCTCAGCTTGGGCCTCATATGAGAGATGGTCAGTTTCTTAATCATCTTTGTGACCCTTGGTTGGATTGTTTTTTCCAGTATGTCCAATTATTCCTAGTATAGGGGAATCCAGCGCTAGACCCAGCACCCCAAATGTGTCTCACCAGGGCTGAGAGAGGGGAAGGATTCCCACTTTGACCTGCTGGCAATGCTCAGCAGCCCAGAAGGCTGCTGGCCTCATTTGCCAGTGATGTGCTGCTGGCTCATGGCCAAATTGTTATCCAGCAAGTGCTTTCTTTTTCAAGCTGCTTTCCATGCTTTAGTTATATATGACTAGATGAACCATCAGAGGTCATACTGAGCAGACCAAATTTTCCTTAAAAAAAAAGACTTCATTCTTTCTTACGTTCTTGTGATGACAGAAACCAGCCCAAAGTAGAATTTCAACATCTGATTCTAATTAACCTCATTGTGTCAAATTCATTTCACCAGTTTCAAATGAAGGTGAAAGGGTGAGTTGGTGTGTTATTTAGAAACTGTTTAGGGGATGTGTTTCTGGAGAGTGTTGGAGAGCAAAGCAAGGAGCTAATTTAGTAGGTGAGATGAAGTTGCTGTGTTAAAAGGAGCTAGGGTTTTTGGTTTTGTTTGATTTTTTTGTTTGTTTGTTTGCTTGTTTTTTTATGAGAGGTAGTTCAAGGAATAACTTTGTCAACAGTTCCTCAAACTATGAAATACAAGCTTCTGGAGAGCAAGTTAAAGTACTCTTAATCTGTGGAAGAGATCTAATTATGTAAGTGATAGAAGGGCAGCTGAGTAGCCTGTCTTTTTTCTTAATCTAAATCTGCATTATCGCTTTGTCCCTGTTCGTTTACCAACATAACCCTGGACTTTCTTGTGTCTATGATATTTTTCCTTCCAGTATTATATGTGTGTGTGTCCCCTTCCCCCAGCCAGCTCTATGGCACTCAGCCACTGTGAAGTGCAAACAGCTCTTGTAAAGCCTTCTGCCTATACCGCTCCTGTGTAATTGAGCTATGCAGATGCAGCACCCGAGTCATTCTTAGAATTGCTGCCTGTGTGATTGAGCTGAAATACTGGAGTTGTAGTGATTATGCAGATGAATTATGCTTGTTTATGCAGGACTCTCCAGCACAAGTGAGGATTCAAATACCCAAAAATTTCTTTACATCCCCACTGCAAGAAACATGTCTGCTTTCGGCTCCTACACAAAGCAGCTGCTATGATAGATACATCTTTCACTCTAGTGATCTTCAGAATATATGACTATGCCTTACAACTGCCTTTGGCTTTTAAAGGATTAAACAGCTGGGTAAGTTATAGGCATTAGATTTCTACAGAGAGCTGTGAAAGACTAATTAAGTGTTTGTAGCTTCTAGTATTTTAGCAGTGTTTGAATATGCTTGAAAGTAAAGCTTTAGTGTATGGGAGGAGCATAGGTTGTTGCTTGCTTTCAATACCAAAGTGCCCAAGTTTCTCTAAGAGTATCTGCTGTGTACAGCTGTGTTTGGTAAGCTATCAGCTACTGGCCTTCAAGCAAGCCAAAGCTCTCTATTAAGCCTTAGTTGTTGCTTTTGCTTTTTCCATAATTGTGTCAGCACTTGATAGTGAAAAAAATGCCAATTTTTGCTTCTAGTGGTGGAGGTTTATGTTCTCTAACTTGTTTTAGTTTCTTTATCTGAGCATGACTTTTCTGCATCACTCTGAATCATTTTGTAGTGTTTTATGTTAGCAACATTTAGTTGATTCTGGATTTAAGTCTTAATTTTTTAGGGAAAAATAAGAATATCAAAGTGCCTTGAATAAAATTGCACAGTCCTCTCTGTTGGTTCCTATATGTAAATGTCCATATTTAAAGAAGTGAAAGTCACAAAGAAATTAGTAACATTCCTAACTTGTAGTTCTTCTGGAATGACTTCTGTGAAATCCCAGATGGTCTAAAGTGGCTGCTCAGTGCTATCAATGGAGGTATTTCTTCTTTGTTGTAAGATTATTCAGGTAGCTGTTATACTAACAGCACTATAATTTTTCCTCGTCTCTGAGACCTTAATGTGAGTCTCAAGATGTTGTGGGGGGGAAAAAATAAAATTGTTTAACATGATAAGCTGCCTTTTTCTTTAAGCTGAGGCATTGACAAAATGGTATCAGTTTTCTGTAAGGCTTTTTACTTCTCTTTATTCAATGTCTTTTGGAAAAAAACAACAAACCAGTAGCCACATGAAATTATGCAGAAGGCAGTAGAACCTAAACACCACCTCTTTGGGTCGATCTTTTTCCTGCTGTTTTTGGGTATTGGGTATGTGTCAAAGGTGGATTTTGTTTGTTTAAGATTTAATTTATGTAGTTTTAAATGCAAGCAATTGTTTCCTGGGAAGTCTTTTTTATCTTCTGGGTGTTTTAGTATTCCTCTGATAAGCAAACATGACTGTCAAATCAGATTTAATTTTTATTTCATACTTTCACCCATGAACATCCCCTCCATTTCATGGTGGTCCACTGTTATCTTGATTTGATATGGAATATATGCACTCTTGAATAGCACTTATTGCAGCAGTTGTTGAAAAGCTGATGTTTATTTTTAAGGCTTGGATCAAAAAGTGACAACATATTTAAGGCAAGAAACCACTTTGCTCTCACTCAGATCATGAGGTTTTACTCTCACTTTCTTTGCCCACAGGACTGCCATGGCTTTGCCTGATGGGGCTTTCCTGGGCAAGTTCCAACAGAGTGGCAAAGGGGTTTGGGGGAGGTGCAAAAGAAAGCAGAGTAGTAGGAAGCACGAAGCCCTTGGTGGTCAAAATAAAATAGCCTTAACTCCAAAGTGTTGCAGACACTTGCCATTCATTCAGCAATGTGTGACAGAACCAAGTGGATTCTTATTTAAGTTTATGTAAGCCTGTAGCCTTTACAGGGAATTTAGTAAATTGTAACTAAACGTGTGATTTTGAAAGAAAAAACATTGGATTTTTGTGTGACATAATAACAGGGGCTACCAAAACAAAAACATAAAAACCAAAAAACAAAAACAAACAAAAAGCAAAAAGGATATGAGTATTCGGCTAACTTTATTGCCAAGAATAGTAATTTTCTGCATAAAGGGCTGGTGACATGATAGGAGGCACTAAATGAATTCTAAGTGCATTATTTAGAAGCTGTTTCCTGAATCTAGCTAGCAGCAGTACTTGACTCCTGGCCTTCTGACTTTATACTTTTTACACACCTTATCTGAAATATTAATAGTGAAACATTAGAAACTCAGTTTGAAATACTAATTCAAATAGTGTCTTTGTAAGGAAGTCTCTTTTTTGTAATTAGTGTAAGATTGTAACTTTCTGAAATGTGGAGTACTTGTTTTTGAAATAACAAAATACTTAACTGCTTATTGCCAAATGGTAGGGCTGAGGAAGTCATCAGGAGATGCATTAGAGTACAGAATGGTTGGGATGATATGTTACTTAAAATTTGCAATGTTTTGCTATAACCATTATGAGCTGTGTGATGTTATTAATTTCAACCATATAAGAGGAAAAATCTGTATTGGCTAGTCACTTTTCCAAATGCTATTCAGGAACTTTTATTAAAAAAAAAAAAAAAAATCACTTTTTTTTTTGTTAGAATGAAATTTCATTACATGCTGATAATTGTAATGTGAATTATTAGATCTATTTAATTCTTCTTCCCACAATGCCAGCTTGATGGAAAGCTGCTAAAGTCTGTGTTATCCATTGGTAAACCCAGAACTAAATAAACATGACAAAATCCAGGGCACCAGGGAAAACCTACCTGTAATGGCAAGGTAACAAGGGAGTTTTAAGGAATAGCTCTTCTGGATACTTACCTGATATATTCCCCCCAGTTAGGCATACAAAGAAAATTTTAAGCAAGCATTTGAGTCATACTTTTTTACTTTGTCACAGTGATGATATTGGACCTTCATATAAGAGCAAACAGCTGCTCTTTACTGGAATCTGAAAGAAAACAGAGGTTTGCAAGAGAGATTAACTTGTGGAAGTCCTCTGTGCCATAGGATGCTGCAATAGCAGCAGATGCTGAACGGGCTGGGCAGCAGGGCATGCTGCTAGCTTTGGTGCCCAGGCTCATCAGCTGCTTGGAAGAAAATAAAAATGACACCTGATACCATATTTGAGTAGGACCAAACTATAATGACAGTGCTTTATGCCAAGCACAATGACAAGTTAGATCACTCCACCAAGTTTTGCATGATCAATGTGCTGCAACGTGGCAATTAAAGATCATTTGGATGAAGTGGTAACTGTCATATCCAGCCAGTAGGGAGTGTTTGACTACCAATTTGGCATAGGAGCATATGGCTGGAGTCCATAATGGCTGATGCAGTGGTAGATCCCTCTGAATTTGCAGCTGTACCTCTGTTGATAAAGTAATTCTAGAACCATGAACTAAAAATGTCAAAATATTTCGAGTTGCCACAACAAACTGTGTAAGCATGCGAAAGTGATATCTTTCAACTTTAGATTGTCATCTGTTCAGCAAAATTAACTAGACTATGCTTTTTTTCTGTAAGATTTGCAGTCTAAAGTAAATACTAGCCCGTTTGAAGGCTGCTTTTTTATTATTTACAAGAAAGTAGTACTTCTACCGATACATCACTATTATTGGCAATGGTATCAATACATCTATCTAGGCACTAAGTCAGTAATTTATTTAACCATTTCTAGATTTTTCTTTTTCTTTTTTTTTAACAGAACTGCAGATAATCTTAGTTTATTGTGGGAATAGTGTCTCAAAGAAGGTGGACCAATATAGCATAAAGACTTCTCTGCAGAAATATTCTGAACAATTTAATTTGAAAACCATACCCCAGAATAAAATGTTGCTTGTGGAGAGTCCAGAGAAGAGACTCTGTGTGCCCAAACCTGATGGAATTATTTGGGGGATAAAGAGAATGTGTTTTCCAGGGAAAAAGGCAATACTGGTCCAGAATTTAGAGACTGATCGAATCAGACTGATTCTACTATTTTAACTTACATACTGTTTCTGGATGTGAAGGGAAGGGGTAGATGAATGTTTTAGTCCAAGTGGAAAATATCTAAGTACAACATCCAGAAAATTGCAAAATCAGGCTTGGTTTTTGTGATCTGGATACCTCTGAAGGCTGCAAACATAGCATTGTCCTACATTAAGGTGATAGTTGGGGGGAAAAAAATTGTTGCTGAGTTTTAAACTAAGCCTTTACTGGACAGATCTGTTTACCAGAACGTGTAAATGTACCTCTATAAAGAAAAAGAGACAGTGAGATATACACATAATGTCTTTTCTGCTCAGTTAAACTAACTATTACTACCAATGCTAAATACAGTTGAGTGAAGATAACATGAGCAGCTCATTCTGCTGAGAGTTTTACTTACACATCTACTGTCTGAGAGAGTTAATTAACTCAATTTCTGAGACGACAGACATTAATTCTAAATGTTCATTACTTTTCACTTCATATCAAGGACCTCATAACAAGGAACCTTGCTTTATTTCATAAATGTTACAGTGTTTTTTTTAAAAAAAGTTAAGTTCACTGCTGATTTCAAAAGATGGCACTTTCCTGAATTGCCTGCATCAGTTTGGCATCACCCTGTGTCTTTCAGAGGCTAAGTCATCAAGAGCCTTTCTGGTTTAACTGATATTTGGGCTTAAGAGTTGCCATTAATTCTCTTTCATTAAGCTTTACAATCTCCTTTAGCAGTTCAGGTATCTCCAGTTCTGACAGATTTGCCTACAGTCAAAATAATGCCAAAGGTTTGTTTAATGGGACATATGGAATGTTGGGCAACCAATACGATAATTATCCAAATAATTGCACTACATATTGCCGGCATCTAAGATCGGATGGCCAGTGTGTGCTTGGATAATCAAGATTCCCTTCTCACAATCTCCACCTTGCCATAGTTAATTTTGTCTTCATTGAAGGCCAGTGGGTGGTTTCTGTAGTGGAAATGTAGCTATTCAATTGCTGTTTTATTAATACTATTGTAAAATTTACTTTTAATCTTAAAATCTTGTTTAAAGCCAAGCTATCTCATTGCAAACATGAAACATAATTACTATGCAGTGTTAGTTTACATTTTAATAGGAAGAAAGCACACCTATTCTACTTCCTTATTTTATGGATGGAGGCTTCTCATAGCAGTAGTTTTTTTTTCCCCTGCAGTCATTGAAGCGGGATCTTTTTGCCAACAGGTCTAAAGTCCTTTATCCTACAGCTACTAGTTTCATTGTGCCTACTTGAGCAAATAAAGCATTCACTTTAGGGAAGAAATTTCTCAGCAGAATTTTAAGAAGGTACTTGAAAAATACTACCAAACTGCTGTTTCTTAGAATCATAGATAAATCAACATTGTGAAAAAAGATCCAGATTATCTAATTGTGAAATACCTTCATATCAGATTCATCAAGGAAAAATTGAACACAAAATGCTCTCATAAATATTTTGTATCAAAATATAATCTTTAATGTGCTTTTATATATATGTGCATACATTACACAACACATACACTATATAAACCAAGTGTTTTATAATATGACTGTCTTAGACTCAAGTTATCTACAGTGAGAGAAATCTTGGTTCTAGCTGTCAGTATAACCTTAAATCTGCCTCCAGTTGTGCATATAGTACTGCACATTGCATGTAGGAGGGAATACTGCTGTTGCATTGATATACCTATTCTAGACCTGCTTTGTGCAATGGTGTATCTATGAGGTTATAATGAAGCTAGCTCTGTTTTGTTTCAGTGAACTTAGGAATATTCCTCACTATAACCCGCTGTGATGCAATTTGGCTAGTGATTTCACTTGTCTTTCTTCTCTGATAAAGCATCTTGTGCCATTAGTATGTAGAGCGCAGTTGGTATTGAACCATTGCCTGGGCAATGAGCCAACAAGCATCATGCACGTGAAGCATAAAATGTGTGGAGCAGGGTAATTTTTGTTTTAATCGAATGTAAGGGCTCCATGTATGGCAGTGCATACAGGTGAAAACATCCACCTGGCATCCAGCGCTAGATCTCTAGCACAAACTGCTTTTGGAACCAGATAGGCAGAATTTCATCCCAGCAACCACCACTGGCTTTGTTTGTACTTATACCTGTTACATGCTATAATTGTCATAATATTATGAAATCTGGGATGTTACTAAGGCTTGCTTTGATGCCTTGGGACCTCATCAGAAGGAACCCTTTAGATTAGTAGAATTAGTAGGATGATGGTAGAATGTGGTAGAGCATCAGGAGATGTCATTGAAATGGATGGTTCATTGTTTCAGACTCCTGGAACTCAAATTAAGCTAACAAAACAACATATCCAGCTGACAGACAATACTTCCCATTTGGAAATACCTTATTTGGTGATATAACTGTGGACTGACATTTGATACAAGCAATTGAGGGCAACTGTGTTACCAAGAAACCTCTGAAAAGTACTTGAAAAGGCTTTCAAAACTGCAGTTTTGTTAAAAATCATGTGATAATTCATCTATTAATATGACATTTGAAGCATTACTAAATTTTTTCTTCTAGGAACAGATTAAAAAAATAGAGAACTCATATGCGCAAAAAAGCCCCCAGCCAACAAAGCATAAAACCCAAACCAAATTGTGTGGAGAGTCTTTCATTACACCTGAAAAAAAAATTGCTTGATTTTATTGTCTGTTTTGGAGATAAAGAGCCAGCTAGCTGAACTATGCAGGTGAGCTTGCATTGACTCAGAGTGGGTATACAAAGCATTTCTGTTACTGATTCCTAGGACGGATCATTCTTGAATGAAGGCAGGAATATGGATCAACTCTTTTGTGTCAGTAACACCATGCAAATATTGCAATATGACTTAAACTAAAACTAAATACAAAAATTTAAAACCTATTGGAAATGAGAGGACACTTCATCCTTGGTCAGGATACATAAATATGCACATGTGTACGCATATATATGTATATACATACGTATTTATATATGTATATATTTCATAGAATCATAGAATTGATTGGGTTGGAAAAGACCTCAGAGATCATCAAGTCCAACCCTTGGTCCAACTCTAGTCAGTTTACTAGATCATGGCACCCAGTGCCACGTCCAATCTCAGTTTAAAAACCTCCAGGGACGGTGAATCTACCACCTCTCTGGGCAGGCCATTCCAATGCCTGATTACTCTCTCGGTAAAGAATTTTTTTCTAATATCCAACTTAAATTTCCCCTGGCAGAGCTTAAGCCCGTGCCCCCTTGTCCTATTGCTGAGTGCCTGGGAGAAGAGACCAACCCCCACCTGGCTATAACCTCCCTTCAGGTAGTTCTAGAGAGTGATGAGGTCACCTCTAAGCCTCCTCTTCTCCAGACTAAACAACCCCAGCTCCCTCAGCCTCTCCTCACAGGACTTGTGCTCCAGTCCCTTCACCAGCCTTGTTGCTCTTCTCTGGACCCGCTCCAGCACCTCAATATCTTTCTTGAACTGAGGGGCCCAGAACTGAACACAATACTCCAGGTGTGGCCTCACCAACGCAGAGTACAGGGGAAGGATCACTTCCCTGGTCCTGCTGGCCACGCTATTTTTGATACAGGACAGGATACCATTGGCCTTCTTGGCCACCTGGGCACACTGCTGGCTCATGTTGAGCTTCCTGTCAATTAGTACCCCCAGGTCCCTTTCTGCCTGGCTGCTCTCCAGCCACTCTGTCCCCAGCCTGTAGCGCTGCATGGGGTTGTTGTGGCCAAAGTGCATGACCTGGCACTTGGCCTTATTGAACTTCATCCCATTGGAATCAGCCCATCTCTCCAATCTATCCAGATCCCTCTGCAGAGCCCTCCTGCCCTCCAGCAGGTCAACTCTCCCTCCCAGCTTGGTGTCATCAGCAAATTTGCTGATGATGGTCTCAATCCCCTCATCTAAATCATCAATAAAGATGTTAAACAGGACTGGACCCAACACTGACCCCTGGGGGACACCACTGCTGACCGGCCACCAGCTGGATGCAGCCCCATTCACCAGCACTCTCTGGGCCCGGCCCTCCAGCCAGCTCTTAATCCAGCAGAGAGTACACTTGTCCAAGCCATGGGCTACCAGCTTTTCCAGGAGTGTCACATGGGAGACAGTGTCAAAGGCTTTGCTGAAGTCTAGATAGACCACATCCACCGCCTTCCCCTCATCCACCAGGCGGATCACCTGATCATAAAAGGAGATATTTATGTCTTTACATATGCACATCTGAAATGGATGTATGTAAATTTACTGATTCCAAGAAGGAAGGATATATTTGTGATGAAGATATAACCTGCCCTTCTCTTCTAAGGATATAATTTACAGCAGGTTAATGGAACAGATGCTAGTTTCCATCGGAGACTGGGGGCTACAATATCTTCACAGCCAAATGTATCCTCATGTTAATTGCCATAACCAACTTATGCAATAACTGACTTAATTCTAAGGCTTCTGTTTTTATAAGTGTAGAGAGAGTAGTAAAGGAGTATCTCATAAAGCTAACAATCATCTTAGCAATGACAGCTGCGGCTGATAGCACTGTGCTTCTCTCAGATGGGTGATTTATGTGTTTTTAATAGTGCTTTGACATTAAAAATTCAGATTCAGAAAACACAGAATGCCTCCCTAGAACAAAGAAGTACTGAAAATCCATATATTATATGAAGTACTCATGCTCAGCCCATGCTCATTATTGTTATTCTCCAATAAACTGCATGTGTTCAAGCGTATAATGAGAAATACAGCTAATTAGTAGGCTAGTTGTCTGCTCCTCTTTCCTTACACTCTTCTACTATCTCTTTAATTCAGAAAGAAAACTTACACTGAATTTTGAAGTATACATTTTATAATTTAATTCAAAGCCATTTAATTTTCTACATTCAAAGTTGGTTTATAGTTTAACTCAAAACTTTTATTTTTCTTTATTCTATATTTCTCTGTTCTTATTTTGATTTCATTATAATAATTTCTGTCATTATGCAGTAGTCTTATAAGGAAGATGTGGAGAAATATCTCTCTAAATGTGGTACACTGCAATAATGTTTTTAATTAATTACTAGAAAATTAGCTCTAGTTTGATATTGAACCATAACTGGTTTCACATCTAGCTGCAGCTTTGGTCATGTCCAAGAAAGTATTTCTGTGACCCAGTCCTTCTTTTCCTCCCATCCCCTGTGATTTCCCCACATATCCTAAGAGATTACTTTGTTGGGAGCTTTGAGTCCTTTTAGAAATAAAGCAAGCATGGATGTTTGCCATAACAACCATACTCATCAAATAAGCTCATAGTTTAAGAAAGTGATTAAACCAAAGACTGATTCAAAATTTTTTGAAGAAAATGTTTTTAAACTTACTTCCTCCGTGTTTTGTCCCAGTAAGGGAAACTTGCTTTGTGTAACTAGGTCAAAGAATAGGGAAAGGTCTCCTTTCAGGTGAGGTATCTTTTCCAAAAGATGTTCATTGAAAGCAAATGCAAACCGTTCTTTGTACTTGAAGTAATATTGCAACACCTACTCTGGCTTCTTCATCTTTTTTTCACTTAAGAACCTTTTATGCCACACTACTGACTTAGAGGACCATGGGCATTCAGAGGTCATGTATGTCACTAAACATTTCTGTACTACTGCCTTTGCCCTGCCTGATATAGTCTGTGGCATCTACCAAGGGAAAAAAGGAAATTTTTGGGGTTTTTTTTTTCATAAGTTGTAAACCAGAAATGAAACCTCGTAACTCTTTAAAAACAAGCAGTAAGTGTAAAGAAAACTGCTTTCTTGTGTAAAGAAGGTAGCTTTGAAAATCCTTGTTTAAGACCTTATAACACAAGTATGCTGTCTGTACTGTCCAAAACAAGGTTGCTGTGACCGTAACTCCATATGATTGCCAAAACTGGCTTAAAAGCTGTCTAATGGAACACACACAATTTTAGTGTCTCAGCATGTGCAAACTGGTGGGAGCCTCAGTGGATGCCTCTGCCAAATTGCATTTATTTAATAACTGTGCTTTTAAGTCATGGGAAAGTGTGCAGCAGCTGTTCACCTGGTAGAAGAGGAGTGTTTTCTACTGAATGCTGAACTGAGACTCTGGGGTGTTAGGAGGCTTTTCACTTACTTGCAGTTACGTGTTTCATGCCTTGCAGTTTTCCTCTATTTCAGCTTATTTCTCAATGCGGTGTCAGGAACATGGCTCAACTGTTTTCTGTCGATAACACTTGATATGATAGCCCAGCTGAAGTGTTTTTCCTGTCCCCCCAGCTGTGCAATGTTCTGTGAGTTCCAGTGTACTCTTTGAGGAGGCTCATGCAGTTTCTTAAACTCTTTTCACTTAGTCTTCTGGGTACCATCTGGTAGAATAGACCAAATTCAGTATTCAAGCACTTCTGCCCTTTGAATATGTCCCCTTTCTGCTGCTGAATAATCTCCTGCAAGCTAAAATTATCTGTTCTATATCAGGCTGTTTTAATCCTTTTACTGCTGCTGTGTATTTGTGCCTTACCCTGGGTAGTCTGGAAACTGAGAAACAACTATAGTCTGGCCCAGGATCTCAAGGTATTGATGTACATCAGTGAACAGGTGACTTATTTTTCTAAATGTAGGATTTGACTTGGGTAATAAAACATATCCAAGTCTAGAGTTTTAATATAGCATCAGATCAAATAGGAAGTGAATTTTAACTGAGCTACCATTTTTATTAAAACTTGATCTGTTACATTAATCATAAGGTATTAGCTGAAGTGAGACTAAGTAGTTGAGACTTTTATTTTACTGAACAGAACATGTTCAGTCTCCACTTTTCTTTCTTTTTTTTTTTTTTTCCCATTTTCCTCAAGCAGGAATAGACATTCAAGGACCATTTCCTTAAAATTATCTGTGGAAAGTGAAGGCTATCTAGTTGCTAAGAGGTAACTATTTGTCTGTCTAATGAAAGACCACTTTGTCTGCTATGTAAAAGACCCCAGTTATAGATCTCTGCAGTCACATTTTGACCTAGAGATAATGGCCTAGCAGAAGCTTTTACACAGCAGTACATATCAGTAGACTTAAACTAACAGCAATTCTACTAAAGCAAGAACTCTTAATAATGTTATTTGTCCTTCAGACTTGTGTATTGCTTTAGGAAAACCATTACTTGGAAATATTAAAAGAAACAAAGGAGAAAGAAACCTTCCAATTTTTAGGAATTTCTGTATGAGCAGACTCAGGTATCTGAAATTTATGTATGTCATATGCTATGGTGCAATTTTATTGTCAAATCTGTGTGGCAGGTTCAGGAAAGGGGAGAGCATAGTTTTGGGGCAGATGGAGGTGTTCATTCTCTAAGGTTGTAGAGAGTAGTAAGTTCTTAACAGGTATGCTGTTCTATCTCTCTTCTGTTCAAAATCAAAAGTTTTCTCCTGTAAGAGTTCTCATCATGCATCCTAAGAAACTCCACAGGCGGAAGGCCCTAAGTTGCTTCTTTCAGTGTTCTGTGTCCAGAACTCTCTGTGATCAAGGACAATACTGATTCAGCTTTGATATGTTAAATTAGAGTCCCAGAAAACCTATAAAATGAGTCTAAAGGAAGAAAATAAAAAGTGCATAGTGGCATGTCAGCAACTAAAACTCTATTTTTGGCTCCCCTCCCCCGGCACTGCTAGCTCTGGTTCTTTTTCACTCTGCTTGCTTGAAAACGCAGCAAATCTAAAGGAGGGCCATTTTATAGTGAGTATTACTCAACAGAGACCCGTTATAGTCTTTGATAGACTTGTAAGGTCCCTTCTTAAATTTGACCAAGTGAAACCTGCCTGAATTGATCTTAAGCTTATAGTTACCTTATGTTATGGATGACTTAAAATTCTAAATTATTCCTGTTAGTTTTGTATAACTTAAACCATCTTGCTTATAAGAATAGTCTCACTGTTTAGTTAATTCTGTTTTGATTCTCTAGCTCTATAGATACTTATTTCAGAAAACAGAGCACTATTAATGAATCTGCAAAGATGCTGTTGTTGTCTGTGGGTGATCTGTACATAAGCATCCCACCTGCAGTGAGTAACTGTGCACTATATCAAGCTGAGAAGTAATTACTTCTGAGAGCTCAGACAAGGTAACCAGAGTAATATGTCTGTCTTGTCCTTGGTCATGGTAACGCTACCACGAGTTGGGTAATAAACATTTTTAGAAAAAAATTAGGGCATTGAAAAATTTCTATTTTTTATCAGAGTATGTGGCTAGGAAGGAGATCAGGGACCTTTTCAGGATCCAGGTCTCTTCACACCTGTCCCACTTAAATGACCATCTCAATATGCCTGGTGCGCATGCCAGATGTGGGAGCCTCTTTGTATGGTTTTTCCTCATGTCATTCTGCTTTCTTCAATCTCAACCTTCTGTGTTTTGCTGCCATATAGTAGCCAGAAAAATGGTGAAAACTAAGTTACCTGATGAAGTTATCTCATGTCTCACCCTAGAGACTTAAATTTCAAATCATCAAATTCCCGTGGCATACTGACCTTATGTTTACCATCCTTTCTAACTCTGTGGTAGCTTGTCTTGCTAACAAACCGTAGAGTGATTTGTTCTTGGAGGGCTGTTTTGTTTCTATTGTACTCTCTACTGTAACATTTCCATTCTAAGCAAGACTATTGGCTGACAAATTAATATTCATATGTGTTGATGTATTAGTTTGGCAATCAAAGACTGTTTGTGAAACATAAATCCTGAATGCAGCTGATGTGAGTTGCTAGTAATTGTTTTATCCTATTTCTGTGTTGTTTTGCTACTATGCTTTAAAAACTTTTAAAAAAAATTCTAAAAAACTTTTAAAAAGAGTATGCAGTATAATAAAAAAACAAACAAAAACAACCCCCTTGCCCCCCCAAAAAACAACCCCAAACAAAACATTTGAAAAGTCATCTTGTTTCATTTGTTCAAGTGACATCCTCTACTGCTGTTTACTTGACTTGAGGACTAATGTAAAAGTTAATTTCAGGTTAAAAAAAAAGGTGCTTTTTTGTAATTAGCTTTTGTTTTTATTGAAGGGATGAAGATAACACAAAAAAGTGTCTATTGTTTGGAAGACAGGATACTGAATGAATAATTGCCCTACCATTATTTTTCTCAGGAGCTAGAATACTGTTTTCAAGCAGTGTAAATTACTTTTATGCCACCCTAATATGTATGTTTGACATTCTCCTCATGCTGTATATCGTATGACTGCTGCACTTCACCTGTTTGACAATGGACTGCACCCTGCAATTGCAGTTGATATAGCCTAAAACTACAGTACAAAAGTAAATTAAGAAACTTCTTTTGAAAGATATTAGTGGATCATTGTTGTACTGGGTAGAATATCTCTGTAGCTGAGAAAATAAATCTGATTTTGTTGACTAAAAGTTCTCTATTACTGATACAAGAAATTTTAACTGGAAATCTTTCAACTGGCTTCTGTAATCTCTGTGTAAATGTCTGTATTGTAGAATGGACCCTGTGTCTTAATGTACCCTTTGCATCCGTAGCACATTGGCTGAGATGCATGCTCACTTTCTATAGCATACTGATAACGTGATGTAAGCAATTCTAATGATGTTTTAACAATAAAATAGCTGGAGGTCAGCTCTGCAATACTTTGAGGCCAAAGGTTCATACAGTTCGATGCGATGTTCAAAATATCTGAAGTAGAATGGACTCTGTTCTTTCTTTAATCTCACAATGAATCTAAATTTTCTGAAAACAAGACTGAAATATATTGAATTTTGTAAAGTTTCATTCCATAGCACTCTCATCGAAATGGCCCATCACATTCTATCTCTTATTTAGTAGTCTCTTGTTGTAAAACACTAATTTTAGCAGAACAACTCAGCTGTTCTAGGAGGTAAACTGCAGATTTAGGGAACAGTTCTGGTGGTGTATGATTTCTATTTCCCACTTGGCGCATACAGTCTTGTGTTTAATATTTTTGTGAGTTTCGTAGTGTGTTTTGAAGATTTTTCTGCCAAGTGCTCTGTTGAATGAAATAACTGGAGACTGTACAGGTAAATGTGCTCTCTGAGTACTTGTGAGTTGTAGCACAGTGTTTAGCACAGTGTATAGGGAGCCAATCTGTCAAACTCCACCATAAAGCTTCTTGGTATGTTAAAATTACTGGATTTGGAATTGGCTCTCATATGTATCAGATGATGGAGATAATCCCATTTTTTCTATAATTTCAAATTGGAATTTAGCACAATCTTCTTCTAGGGGTAAAATGAAAAACCGTATGCTGGAAAGAATAGAACTGTGCTGTTGACGGAATATTTTAAGGAACTTTTATAATTCTTTAGTTTTTTCCCCCCAAAGTTTTAAATGTGGTCAAATCAATCATTACAACATACTGCTGTTTTACTCAGTAATTGGGTGTTACAGTTCTTGTAAGCAGCATTTTAAAGATAAAGAAAAGCACAGAATAGAAGATGAAAATGTCTAATAAAATAAGGCTTAGATAGAAAGGTTGTGAGGCAAGAGGAAAAAGGTGGTCACCCTACAGAAATATTCTGAGGAAAAAATGACAGGAAAAAGAATATACAATCTATCTAAAAATACACAGTGTATCACATCCACTTCAATAATAAAACCATAAACTTTTCTTCTGCGCAGTAGATGAAAAAGAAAGAGGAAGGAATATGCTAACTATCTGCTGCAATGTGTGGCAGCTACTAAATCCAGTCACTTTTAGGTTTAATAACTACACAAATACTGTTGTGTTTTTTTTTTTTCTTTGCTATTTAATTAGATGTGACTGCAGGTTAGGTGGGCACTGGGACTACGACTTTTCTTAATATACATGAGAATTAATTTAGCTGTTTAGAACTGTACCAAGGAATCACCACACCTGGAAGGGGTAGGAACCCTCAATTTGTTGTTTTAACTGGTAGCTAGTTCATTTGGAATAGTATACTAGATGACAGTACAGTATTAGCCAGGCTCATCTGTAAGTACTGTCTCCAGTACTGGAAATGTGCAGAAGCCCAAGTGGTATGAACATGGAGCTGTTGGTTTGTACAGACAATGCTGAGAACAAGCATGGAAAAGGTAGGAGTGGAGTTATGACTTGATGCAGGCAAGACATAGCTGATTGGTAGAAAGAGTGTATTGTTAGACCCCCACTAGTAACTGGGAAAAGTAAATACTACTTTTATGGCTTGTTCTTCAACATCTGTGGATCTTCTCTCAGTTCAGGTGGCCCTTAGTTCAGCTGTCAGTGAGAATTACGACTATTGGAATTTCTAACAACTTATTAGATTACAAAGCTTTAATAAATTGTGCTGATTATGGTTGTGGGTGATTCCTTTTTAAGGGGAATAGAGGGCCCAGTAAGCCAGCTGGGTAGGTTTAGGTTAGACATTAAGGAGACGTTCTGTGAGCATGGTGATGCACTGGAACAAGTTGCCAAGAGAATTTGTGGATCCCCTAACCCTGAAAGTGTTACAGGCCAGGTTGGATGGGGCTCTGAGCAGCCTGGTCTAGTGAAAGGTATCCCTGCCTACAGCAGGGGGATTGGAACAAGGTGATCTTTAGGGTTCCTACCAACCTCATTGCAGTTACAACTTCCTCATGAGGGGAAGAGTGGGAGCAGGCACTGCTCTCTTCTCTGTGGTGACCAGTGACAGGACCTGAGGGAATGGCCTGAAGTTGTGTCAGGGGAGGTTTAGGTTGGATATTGGAATGAGGTTCTACACCCTGAGAGTGGTTGGGCACTGGAACAGGGTCCTCAGGGAAGTGGTCATGACACAAAGCCTATCTGAGTTCGAGAAGCATTTGAACAACCTTCTCAGGCACATGGTGTGACTCTTGGGGATGTCTTGCACAGGGCCAGGAGTTGGACTTGATGATCCTTGCAGGTCCCTTCCAACTCAGCATATTCTGTGATTGTAGAAAATTAGTTATTGAAAACCTGTATGAAGACATTTGCGTTCCTGAAGTTCTAACTAATGTTTGATAACTATGTAGTCATAATTGTTATAAGTGTAGGAATTTTTCAGTTGCACAGGCTTTAGCAACTGTAAATTTTCCTGAAGATGTCACTGATTCTTAACAAGCCACTTGTAAAGACAAACAAGGGAAAGTACTGTAGCACTTTCTGTATTTTATCAAAGTGTTAATCCACACTGTAAATTTAATTAATTCTACCTGATAATGCAATGCTTTAATAATAGATTTAATTTAATTGAGATTCTGTGCAAGTAAAGTTAATTGTAAATATAAATATGAAAATTAAATTAGAATCAAAATTAATATTTACTTTTATAGTTATTTATGAACATAGGCTATTTGACAAAATAATCCATGGGTATTCTGGATTCATTGATATCTTAATTTATTGTAACACCTTCCTTTCCTTATGTTTCACTTGGAAATTTCAATGGACAAGTATAAGAAGCTGAGGCACTAGGACATACATGTAGGTTTACTCAAAACCAGCACTTTGATGACATTCACCCTTGAGCAGCCAGTAGAACTGTAAATATTGTATGAGCAGTTAGACTGGCATACCTAGAGCTGTGTGGATAACACCAGGAATTTTGTGTGTAAGAGCAGAGGAAAGCTCTCAAGGTCAGTGTAAATGTAGAGACCCTAAGGCAACAAAGGAGGGTTGTTCATATACACCTGCAGACTTATTTTAACTAGTTGTGTTGAGTATCTGTCCTGGCTTTGACTGGGATACAATTAACTCTTTTCCTAATAGATGGCATAGTGATGTGTTTGGCATTTAGGATGAGACTAATGTCAATAACACAATGATGTTTTAGAGTCATAGCATCATTAAGATTGGAAAAGATCTCCAAGTTCATCGAGTCATACCTCTGAGCTTTTGGCTATTGTTGAGCAGTCCTTAAACTAAGCCATGAATTTTTCTGGTGCTCACCCCTCAGTGAGGAGGCTGGTGGTGCACAGGGAACTGGGAAGGGGCACAGCTGGGACAACTGCCCCCAACTGACCCAAGAGATTTTCCACACCAGGTGGCATCATGCCAGCTGATAACCAGGGAGGAAAGCTGGCTGGGGGCCACTGCTCCGGAGCTGGCTGGGCATTGGCGGTGGGGTAGTGAGCAATCTGTTGCACATCCCTTGTTTCATATATTCTAATATTTTATATTTATTATTATTTTCACTTCAGTTTCTGTCTTATTAAACTGTCTTTATCTCAAATCACGCATTTCAATTATTTTTTTCCAATTCCCTCCCCGATCCTGGTGAAGGTTGGGATGGGGTGAGCGAGTGGCTTTTTGGTGTTTATATACTGCTGGGTTAAACCATGACATTCTCACACCCATATGAGTTACTCTGGGAATAACTAGGTAGGACTATTTTTCTGTAACACATAGAACATTGAAATATGTAACTTGACATAGTTAGGTACAGAAAAATCAGATAGCAATGTTCAATAGTATATTTTATATAAATTTCTATTAACTATTTTTCAAGTCTGGAAAAAAAGACCTAAATGATTTAATGTGATACTGTATAAGATTTTTTTCAGATATGATCTCTGATTTTGCATTACTCTGAACTGATCACTGCAGCAAATATTTAGGTTCCTTTTTCTGTACTTGTTAACAGGTTAAATGGTCAGCTGAGGTTAATGAAACTGCTGATTTTGTCAATGAAGTGGTTTCTTAACTGGTATATTTTTAAGGAGAGATGACTGAGTTTGATTTACTAACTAAACTAAAGGGATTCATTATGCTTGTCTCCCCATAGAAGGAGTTTCTGTAAAATAAAGTAGTTATGCTAATTGGAAGTCTTCGTGGAAATTTTGATTCCTGTCGCTTTGCGTAAGCACAAATAATATCAGAAACTTTGTTTTTTTGCATAAACTGACATTGTATTATTAATACCAGTATTCTTACTATATATTTATTAGGATCTCTTCGCCTAATTTATTTCCTAAAATTGCCTTACAGTAATGACAAAACTAAAATGTTTTGAAGACTTGAAAAATATCAAACTGGCTGAAATATTTACAACATATTGGAGGACTAATCATTTTCATTAGTAGCTGTCACAATGCTTCATCTGTGATCCTTTTAGACTGCGGGTTGTACACAACAAGCAGAGTGCTGTAATTTAATCAATGGGCAGATTGAACTCTATCTCAATTCTCATAAGTCTTGTGCAAATTGAGGACTAAAAATGTTTTTGGTACGTATAATTGAAAGAGAACTAATGAACACCAGGGAAAGATAGCAGGTGCCACTTTTTAAAATGGAAGTGCTAGAGAATCCATTTTCTGCAGGCAATTGTACATACACTCTGAACTTGTTGCTTTAATTTTACAAATACTATAAATAACAAATGCAATTTCTTCATCTCCCAGTGGAATGTAAATAGCAACTGTTGTTTACATGCTTACTGCCTGGAGACTCAACATGGAGCTGCAGAAAGAAAAAATATCACTGAATAATAACCATCCCATGGTGAAAGTTCTCCTTTCTAATGTAAGCTTTATGTGCAGACTATTTATGTCTCCCGGGTTCAGAATGAATGAAAAATCTTACCGTTACAAAAAGGTCAAACCACTTGCTTTGAATACTTTCTGGAACAAGCATTCAACAAAACAAATCTGGAAGTGTAGATCTGCTTATCCATGGAAATGGCAATATCTTTGCTGATTTTTGAGCTGCGTGAATGTTTGATTCTGGTCAAATCTAAATGACTACACATGTGCAGACACACACACTCTCCCCACCCTAATTTTCTATAGTGTTGTAGTATGAGTACTATGCATAAAAGCAAAGCTAAATTTTATTTATTTAAAAAGCATACTGTACATTAGGGTGCTATATTATCTGTCTTGTACAAATTTGAACAATTATATAGGGGTGGTAGAGGGCTGTAGAAGAAGAGATGCTGTGGGTAGAGAACCTAGGGAATTCATGCCCTAAATATTGCTGTTTCTTCTGAGTAAAATGAAAAGAAAAAGGGGTTGGGGGGTGAGGATAAGCAAATTATAATTTTATTCTGAGAAAAACATTGAATATGATTCTTCTGATTTTAATCTTAAAATGCTTTCCAATTTGATTTTAACTGAACGAATTCCACCTCTTACATTAAAAAAACAAAGCAAAAAACCAAAACCACCCCCGTAACAGCAAGTAAAAACCCCACAGCAAAACCAACCAACCAAAAAAACCCAAGCTTTTAAAATAAATAATTAAAAGACCCCTCTAAGTCTATTCATTAGATTAGGTAATTAGGTATAAGTAATGCATTCAGTGTGCTAAACTTGAAATACATTGTTGATGTAAGACTTTTCTCTTGAGTTGACACATGTATGTGCTTTTTT
>VWZG01005488.1:3163-27122 GCA_013396735.1 Grallaria varia | reverse complement strand
CCCCCCCCCCAAAAAAACCCTAAAGAAACTGAAGGACGTTTGAAAGGATGAGGTGAAAGCTTTATGTATCAATTATTTTGCAAATTGTATATTATTTAAAAATATAATTTACTTTTTGAACCTTTTGTGATCATGTCAAAAAATATCTGGCGAGTGACTTAGCAACTGGCGCTCACCGTGATGGATTGCTAACTTCATGTTACCCTGATTGACCACGGAAAATCATGAGAACACTGTTCACGTAGCGCAAACAGCTACCTACTGATGCATACACAGGTACATGATGTGAGTTTGTAGAACACAATGTTAACTGAAAAATTCGTGTGATAATAATTTCAAAAGCTCTTTGGCGTAGCAGAAAGTTTAAGTAATGGTTTTTCTTTAAGGCATGAATGTTCTGACAGTCCTTGTTTAGTGCTCTTACTGCCACATTGATAAAGTATTTTGAAGCAAAAATCAGAAACAAGATTTCTAATAATATTTTTTATATGACCCAGCTCAGAGATGTTGAAATGGATAGCAAATGAATATGAAAAACTGTTGATGTTTAAGTAAAATACTATCTGGATAACTTTACCATAAAAAGCAAACCAACCAAAGCCTAAAACCCCCTACTCCACATTTATGCATCACAATATGAAAAAAAGTATGCCAGATATATTATACTGGGAAGACTCAACTTCTCACTGTCACTTTTTTTACCAAGTAACATTTCTGTCCAGGTACATTTGGTGGCTGTAACTGCCTTGGGGTTCATGGTTAAGTAAGTCTTGAAGTGAGTTTTTGCCTTTGACAGCAGCAGAGTTCTGCTCACCTGTATGATCACTGGTTAGGGAACATGGCTATGAAAGGAATTATGCAAAGTATCACTGCTGTGGCCATGTGTTTTACTTTGCAATGAACCTGAACTTGGGCACACTGATTTCCTGCATGATCTGCTCTTATCCATGGGCTACACCAATTGTGAAGCTGTCCCCAGTAGGGTTCTTCTGCCGAGGCAGCTGTGTTAGGACAGGATATGTGCATTTCTAGTGCTGAGAGGCTTAAGGATGACTGAATTAAGTGCACAAGAAAATTGCTTGCCCTTCAAAAAAATTCTGTTTCTGTTATTACAGATAGGTAGATTTTTGAAACTTTCTGTTGTGCCTTGGTCTCAGGGCTCTTAAAGCAACGTTCTGCTTTCCGTCACCTTGTTTTTAACAATCCAAAGAGACTTGTACAAGTTGATTAACTCAATACCTAACAACATTTTTAGTGTAAGTCAAAGCACACAATGACCAGGTTGTTTGATACTCATTGGTTATTGTGATGGAATGAAAACATGACATTCTTTGATTAGAATATAGAAGTTAATGAGAGACAATTATTTCTTGTCTCTGTGTACCTTGCAAGGATTTAGTATATTGAAGAAAAATAGGATCAAGAATAAGATAATGCATTGTACAGATCCTATTATAAAAAAATGCCACTTATTATAAAACAGGTTTTCTTCCCCGAAGTTTAGTATTTCTTGACAGGGGTTAAATAGTTGCTAAATGAGGTAAATATGGAAGAAATATGCTTAGATTCTGCAGAGATAAGCAGCTGATGGAACTTCTGAAGCTTTTTTCCCCCCCCTTGAAGTAGCATATTTTCATCTGAATTCAGAAAATAAGACAAATAACTTCATTATACTTGTAATTCCACATTGAATCACTGCATGGCCTTTGAGTGGAACACTCAGAACCTCATTTCTTATAGCCTGTATAAAAAAAAAAGTATTCCTGTGAAGCCCTCCAAGAAAATGTTTTAGTAACCCACTTCAGCTCCTTTCCATACTTACGAGACAGTGGTTTGGCAGCTCAAAATGTGACATTGGAATGTTTCTGCATATTAATTCAAGTTTCAGTGAAATGCTGGTGTTGTAAGGAACGTAAATGAGCCTGTAGCTTTTTCCCCACCATGCCTAGAAAGCTACAGGTATATTTCTGCGTGGCAAATAGACTGCAAAAATACTGTAGTATCCATTTCAGGGCAGTTTGTTGCACCAATAGCATATTCTGTTTGAGTATTTCCATATCACTTGAAGTCTTATTCCTGTGCAGCAGGGAAACATGTCATACAAGGCACCCTGGGAGAAGCTGCCATATAAACACCCAGTGCTACATCAGGCTGGTGGCTGGTCGCTAGTGGGGTTCTGCAGAGCTCCATCTTAGGCACAGTTCTTTTCAACATCTTCATTAATGACTTGCATGTGGGACTCAAAGGAATACTAAGTACATTTACTGACACTAAATTGGGAGGAGCTGTCTACTTCCTCAAGGGCAGAGAGGCCCTGCAGAGAGACCTTGACAAATTAGAAGACTGGACAATCACCAACTATATGAATTTTAACAAGGGAAACTGCTGGATTCTGCTGGGATGGGGCAACCCTCGATGTATGTAGAGACTGGGGAATGAGATGCTGGAAAGCAGTACCACAGAAAGGGACTTAGGGGTCCTGGTTGATGGCAAGCTGAATATAAGTCAGCAGTGCCCTGGCAGCCAGGAGGGCCAACCGTGTCCTGTGGGGCCATCAGGCACAGCATCGCCAGCCGGTCAAGGGAGGGGATTGTCCCGCTCTGCTCTGCACTGGGGCGGCCTCACCTTGAATATTGTGGGCAGTTTTGGGCACTGCAATATAAGAAAGGTATGAAGCTCTTAGAGTGTCCAAAGGAGGGCAAGGAAGATGGTGAAGGGCCTTGAGGGGTAGCCATATGAGGAGCAGCTGAGATCACTTGGTCTGTTCAGCCTGGAGAAGGGGAGACATCGTTGCAGTTACAACTTCCTCGTGAGGGGAAGAGGAGAGGCAGGCACTGATCTCTTCTCTGTGTGACCAGTGACAGGCCTCAAGGAGGAAATGGCATGAAGGTCATGTGAGGGAGGCTTAAGTTGGACATTAGGGAAAGGTTTTTCACCCAGAGGGTGGTTGGACACTGGAACAGTCTCCCCAGGGAGGTGGTCACAACACGAAACCTGACAGAGTTCAAGAAGTGTTTGGATGTTACTCTTGGGCACATGGTGTGGCTCATGGAGAAGACCTGTGCAGGGCTACGAGTTTTACTCGATGATCTTGATGGGTCCCTTCCAAATCAGGATATTGTATGATTCTATGATATGACTGAATTCATAGCTGCATGTATCTTATCCAAAGGAGAGCTCCATAACCCAAGTTATTCCAAGGCAAATGTTGCTGGGCAGGTACAAATAGAAATGAGTACTGCAAGTGGTGGTGAATCAGCATGATACTCTTAACAACTGCCCAGATTTATTATTTGAATAGTTCTAATGTACGTGCAATATCATCCAGAAATCTCATAGGTGGATATCTTTGGATCTGAATCAGCATACCTACGCAAATTTATTTTAACCTTGACTATTGCCTAGCTGATATTGTTTACTTTTTTTTTCTTATACTTCTCCAGTGGAAAAAATAGAATATATTTTTCTCAGAAAGCCTTTGTGCTTCCTAAAATTATTAGATGGTGAGCGTAATTAAGTTACCATATTTATAGGAGCAAAGTAAAAGCCGTTCTGGTAATAAGAACACAAATAACAAACCACTTGAGGAATTATTATGGAACTTGCTGTAAGGGAAGCTACACATGAGTATAATTGAATCTTTTAGTGTGAGCATAGACACTATAGTAAAGAAATACAGAGAACATCATATTTCTGTGTCAGTTTCTTGAAAATACTGATAAATCATCCCCTTGAGATTCATGGCTTCTTAGATGGAATAGTACACTTTCACGCATGAGGTGCACTTAATATTGGCCGGCACCTTGGAAGATGGAGAACTCTGACCCACCAGCATTTTTCACTGTTCTTGTCTGATCTAGTTATGGATCTGCACATCGGCCATGTTAGCCAAATATTCTTTGGTCTTTCTCTTAAGGTCAGAAGTCTGTGCACTCTGTTACCAATATCAATGATCTGGCATAGGTAACAGAGTAAATCTTAAGATAAAAATACTCTTGATTGTGCTCCCCTCACAAATAACAGGAAGTACGCACAGCTGCTGAACACCACTATTCTTGGCACTAAGTGAAATTAGAGGTTGGATTGCAGTGAGGGTAAACTGATGTACTTGTGTTGTCAGAGCTGCAATGGAAAGCAAAGTGCAGTAAAATCTGGTGCTGCAAAACAACTGATTTCTTTTCAAGCATTGAAGCAGGGTATGTGAGGTATTGTTCTTAGAGTGGTAAAGGTAAAAAGGACTCCCTCTTGTGGCTGCTTAGTGTTTGTAGCTGGAGTACTGCATATAAACAAGCAGTATGAGTATGGGAAACAGGAAAAGAGGAAAATAATTCAACCACTAAAGGGGCACCAGTATTTCTCAAGGCTGAATGTGGACTGAAGAGAAGGAAATAAATTCTGTAATAAAAATAATTTGTTAAATAGGTTATCTGAAAATAAGAAAATAAGATGCTGAAATGATGTCCTAATCAGAGTGTTAATTAATGTAATGCATAAAACTATAATGTATCTCTAGCAGAAAATACTGCTAGGCTCAGACATGAGGAATATCATTATAGTAAGAAGTGTCAGACAAGTTCAGAAACATTTTACAGCCTGGTAGCAAACTCAGTCATTTGCTGTATGATTTGTTGAGTTTATAGGACTCATACTTGAACTCAGCTTTTTATAAAAAAAGGCACTCAAGCTATCACGTCTGTGATATAGAATCACTTTTTGTAAACATGGAAACGCAAACACTTTCAACAACAGTTTAAACCAAAAACTTCATTGGACTTCTCCCTTTCTGCGTCCAGACTTGAAAGAATTTGACTTCTGTAACATGTCTTTTTTGAGAAAGATTGATTTTGAAACTCTTTGCCAGGGCAGTTCTCTGGTGCAGCTCTCCATCTTGGCTTGGAGACAAGTGCTATCTTCAACAGTCAGTGCAGAATGAAAGACTGCACCTGGGATCAGTCAAACATCCTCAGTGGTTGTCTAAACATATTTGCCTGCAGAGGAGAGATCTAGTGAACTAAATCTCAAATAAACTTGAGAATGTTGGCTTGGAGCAGGTTGCTTGGACATTGACGTTAATGATGTAGCTACTGAAGGAAGCTGGTCTCAGGTGGATTTCTTTGCTCTGAGGAGTGGAACAGTGATCAGGATTTGCTACCACTCTTGGCTAATCTTGGGAGGGGGCAAGGGAGAGTGGGCTGTAAATAGAGGACTTTTCGTCAACACATCTGAAGCTAGACGGAGAAGGGGCTCTCCTAATAGGTTTAAGTCAAATTCTGCTTGGTCTAATAATATGCTCATCTCTTGGGCCTTTCAGAGATACTCAATAGATATTTGTCAGAGACTTTGAATAGTATGAGCTTTTTCAATTTCCCCACTCTGTAATCCACCACTAACTTGTAATCTCCCAATGAGAGAGTTTCACAACTTGAGTATAAGAATAGAAGTAATCAAATGCATTTATATTTGAAAAATAGACAAGTCTTTTGTAGATGAAGAAAACTTTTCAGAAGCCTGAAAACTTGATTTCAGTTTCTGCACAGTGGGATTCTATGAACTTGCAAACCTATAACTTTTGATCTTTGTAACAAATAAAAATTAGGAATATTTGCATTTGACAACAAATAGAATGAAAATTAATGAAATTAGTGACATGAGCTCTGCAACTGCCAGACTGGGTTGCTTCCTGGCTACCAATTTTAGTAATTAGCCAGTTGGTTATAAGCAATGCTTGCTTGAAGGAAGATGGGGCAATTAATTGCCGTCTTGTTATGAGCTCCTTTTCTTCCTGCCTAAAACCATTCTATTATAGAATAGCAGTGCTGTGACAGAAGAAAACTTCAAAGTGCTGCTGCTAATGAAAGGGTTTAAAAGGGAACAAAGGAAGAATTTTCATGTCTGTGAAGTAACAGCCTTTGTTTGGGGTAAGAGTGACAAGGAGCAACAGGTGTGTACAGAGTCCTTCTGGTACCAGTCAGAGTGCCCTCATGGGCATGGGGTTGTGAATTCTGTGGTATTTCAGAAATTTGTGCATATCTGTACTTTGAAAAGTAATACCTTATGCTAGCTCCAGAGATTCTTTTAAAGAAGAAACAAGTTGTTCTCTTAAACTCTATTGCATGTGTCTAATTTTCCTGCTACTGCATTTGAAGATCTATTTTATCATTAGCTATACTTTGTGCATAGGTATTAAAATCAATCAAAGGTGGGCGTTAGGCACAACCATTCTCATTTCACCATACTTCATCTTGCATTTGATTTAAGTTTATATAAACAACCTCAGAAAATGGTGACAAGCTAGGACTTAAATTCTTGTGTTTGTTAAAATGTGTTTGTTAAGGGGATGTGCTGAAATTATGGTTGTCCTCTATCACTGAAAATACTCTATAGCCATTTACTTCTATAGGAAAATAAGCTAATGTATTAATTCATACTCATTTGAAAGTGTTTGATAAAATGTTAATAGTGGTTCTTGTCACTGCAATACAAAAAAGCTCCTTACACCGCTACCCCACTAAAAATATATATATATTCAGATACCATCATCATTACACCAAGGAAATAAAAATAGTGCACTGTCCTAGAAAAGAGATATAAAACTTCACCTTTTTTCTTCTTGAAAGGTAGTTTCTTATTTCATGGAGATGGGAGTGAAGAACAAATAAAGATCCTCATAGCTTGTCAACTTCTAAACTTAAAATCAGTATAATACAAAAGAATAATAAACATCCTTTGTTCTTGACCCAGGCAGGGGAGGAAAAAAAACTCCCAAGAAACTATAAGGCTTGTAGCTGTCCTCAGTTTAAATGTAAGTAGTGTCTCTAGTCAGCATTCTAATCATTAGAGGTTTTTCTTGTTTTCATAAATATGCTTTTACTTCTAGGAGAAAATGTTTATGTCACTGTATTTGAGTATATACTGTTCATTTTTAGTACAGACAAGATGAAATTATTTGTCATGGGAAATACTTGTGATTTTTTTCTTATCAAGCTGTTCTCACAAATTCCTGTTTCTGTAAGCAGTCTGGTACCATGATTTATTTAGCTGGCATCTCTCTCTTCTTGAAAAAGTTACCAACAGTTGGGGCACAGCAGTCTTCTGGCAATTATAGGCTGCAGTTCTGAATTCATCTATATCACATATCTATACCCGTCTGATGTGGGAATTGGGCACTGGGTGATATTTAAAATGCCAGGTACCCGGTTTTCACCATCTATGATCTTGCAACAAGGTACTCCAGCCGTCATAAGGAAGATGAGGCCAGAGTCAAACTGCCTTCCCTCCCTGGGGAGCATGCTGTGCCTCCATTCTAGAAAAGCCCAGGTCATGACTGAAAGGTTACTGTTCATCTCACTTGCATTTTCTTGCCATTTATAAGGAAGTGCAGTATGTCGGAACTGTTAACAGTGTGTGCATTCTATAGCTCAAGTACCCCCTAAGTTTAGTCCATATAAGAAAATGAATTAACTACCCCTGCTATATTTAATTTTTCTTTAGGCCTTTGAAAAAATTACTGTCTGGACTATTGGATCCAGTCACAACTGGCCACTTTTGGTGTCCCATACAAATCTATGAAATCCCTACTCTATCGAGTACTACTGAAAAAGGAAAGTAAAATTACTTATCAAACTATGGAGAGTATAAAATTGATGCCTGCCTATACTGAGAGAAGGAAAAGATGTTTCTAAGGAAGCTACTGTTCTAAGCATAAAAGAGGGACATACACAAATTGTTAATCCATCTTGCAACCTGGCAGATTTACAAGACATTTTTCCTTTCAACTTAAAATATAGCAGAAAAGCTCTAATCTTTAAATTATTCAAAATCAAGTACCTAAAAAATGGACATTAATCTCTTAAACATGGAAGTTTCAAATACATTTCCTATTCTAAGGAACCATGACACATTTTTATATCTATTAAAATGTATTTCTGTTAAAATATGCAATGATTTTGACAGAAGTTGAAGAAACAGTATGTAAATTTTTTTCTTATAAAGTTTGAGCAGGCACTTTAACTAGATAGACTCCTATTAGAAGATGGGTGCTTAAAATTTAAGATTATTACAGTCTTCATTTCCTAACAGGAATTACATGAAGTGGCATTCAAGTATTTTACCTGAAATTACTTGAAGATCAAAGAGGTATGTAAAAAATTTTCCCGTTAAGGACAAGAAACTCATTAAAGAGCTATAAGTAGATCTGGAATGGAATATACTAATGGAATATGGTATCATCTTGTCAGAAGGCTAATAAATACTTCTCAAGGTCACTCAACAGAATACTGTTTTTTCTCGGCATTTATCACCTTAACACAGGTTTCTAGATCAGAAGTTTTCTAGATAGAGGAGAATCTTGACCTAATTTTTCTAAGGTTTTGAGGATCCTCACATGGGGATCTGACAGTAAATACGGCTAGGAAAGTTAATGCAGAGTAGAATCATGTACCTTCTTCTGCATCTTACTATTGCTAGTGAAAGCAACAGTGCTTGAGCAGATAAGAGGAGATAGTAAGTTGCCCAGTTGGGAATGTTTACTCTTCAAAATTTAGAAGCTCTCTTGCTCTTTTTTTTTGTATGAAATATGATTTTTTTAAATAATGTTCTCCAAGTATAATCAGTAAAAGCTCCATCACTCTAAGCAGTAAATGTGTACCAAAATACCCCCAGAAATTCTCACAGCCCTAAAAAGCTGTCTTTGCTTGACTGTGCCAGATGTATTCTAAGTCGGAATTCAGGAATTGAATTATAAATCCTAATGTGAGCTGGCAATATATCCCCAGCATGCAAACTCTTACTGCAGTTTCAGAGGATGATTAACTGTCCTAGCAATCTCTAATCAGTGTGTTTTTGTGCTGGAGGGACAAGCAACATGGTGAACAGAATGGCACACAGCCCATCTCCATTATTGACTCTGGTTCAGGTTGCTTTTTCTTGTTTGGGTTTGTTTGTTTGTTTTTCAGAGCAAATAGTGAACTAGCTCTGTGTTATGACACAGGGTAATCTATCACAGGTTAAGGACTTTCTGTCTTTTAGCTTGATAAAGTTTCTGTTATTCCACTCTTCCTTGTCACCCTGTCCTCTATTGCCTCAATCATGTGCTTAGTGCGATAGATAAGGCAAAGAGTGGGACGAGGCATTTCTGACAGCCCCTCATGTTTCCCCCTCTCTCTGTCAATAGTAGGAATACTAGTAATGGAAGCTGACAAATCTTAAACCCCATCTCTTCTTCTCACTGAAGCTTTTAATTTTTTTCCTTAAAATATACCCTACTTTTCCTAATTTCTTTCTCTTGTCCCTAATCTCTACCACAAAGCACCCTCCCTCTCTCTTATGAGGCTGAAAGAATCATTGGTAGGTATAAAAGTCATTTGAGAGTGTCAGTGTGGTTTAATTTCAAAGATAAATGGTTATATTTGCAAAACTAAGTCTGTCTAGAACTTGCATTTTTTCAATAATAACTCATTTTTATTGGAAATTTAATTCAGAATCTGAAAAAAGAAAAGGTAAAACTTAATTTGCACACTGGCTTAATATCTACTTTCAGAGTATGAAATGATGCCTTATGTATTTGAAAATATTTGTTGTCTTTCATACTAATCTGGTTCTGTTTGCCAGTTTTGCTTGCTGTTACACAATCATGTTTTCTCATTCAGTATCTTGCAGTATTACACTGTGGAACGAGCTTCTCTCCTTTGTCTTGGTTTAGGGTTCTGAGATTTTATTTTGCTCCATATCTTAGAGAACCACATATTTTCGCAGCAAAGAAAGCAAAACAGATATCACATGACAGAGAAGGCATAAATTCAGATTCTCAGCAAACTTCTCAGCTTCAGTCTCTGTCACATCAGTGTTCTTTATGTTCCTAACCTTAGAACTTTTCTTGATGAAAACCAGTCTGTTGATTTCTCTGGTTGGAAACATAATCAAGAAGAAACTTTGGTCACTATACATGTTATACTGAGGTTGATTTCATATTCCATAATAACCACTGAGCCAGCATGTATTTCTAGCTTTGTAAGCAAGTGAAAGTAATCAATGTTGTTTTTCTACTAAAGATAAAACGAACATCTGAAGCTGCAATGTGCTTTACGTCTTTGTCATATTGTTTGGGTGATGCCTCGCTGCTTCAGTTTATTTTCCTGTGTTACTTCTAGAGGTCTTTTCTTGTTTCTGGTAATAATACAGTGTTTCATTCCCCCATACGCTAAAAAATTTCTTCTCCTCATGTTTTCCTTTCATATAGGATGATGCAAGCATTCAATAATTTTTCAAATCACTACACAAATCAGTAGGAGGCTCTTCAGAAGTGTTTGCTGCTTTACAGGTGCATGTTATTTTACATCTTGTCTCTTTTCTGTAACATTCTGGGGTAGTTTCACATTTAGTAATATCACAAAACTATTTTCTTTGAGGATGTGATCTTTTATTACTGATTTATGGTCTCTTGCTACCTTAAGGCAAATTGTAAACTCTTGGTTTGATTTATTTTGGATTCATTTGATTTATGTTACAGAGTTTTGATAAAATGTAACAGGTTTTATTACCTCTCATCTTTTTAATTTCCAGTTAAGTCTCTTCCTTATGTCACTTTCAAGTATAATCTTAGATGTAATTTCTGTGATGAAGGTAAAATTTCATATTCATTGAGTCTTTTCAATTATTCTTGTTTCCCTTGTTCATATTCCTTTGTTTAATATTGTCGCTTTTACATTTGCAGAGAAGCACTTCTAATAATTATACTTTTTGAACACATTTGTTTTGTCAGATTTCTCAGGTCTTAGATGATATAAAACTCTAGATGTTTGATGTTTTTAATTTGTTTCCAAATGATTGCTGTTATTGTAATCAGCTGAATTACTGATCTTCATTCCACTTGAAGAGAAATCCAAACAATCCACCTAATTGCTCCAAATCTAGCTTTGATTTCTTAGCAGGGCATCACAGATACATGTTTTGTAGACAAGCACTTACTGAGTCGGGCAATCCAGATCACAATACCTAAACAACTTAGGAGGTTTGCTAAAATACCGTAGCTGTTATTATCTTCTGGTATTTTCTTGCTTCTTGCTAACTGGAAAGATGAGAAACAAGAATTAAAACACTTTCATGGATCTTTTAACCCTTCATTAGTTGTAGATTAAGAGATATAGTTAAGATAATCATGCCTATTTTAGACAACAGAAGGAGTTATGTTATTCCTCAAAACCACGTAAAGGAATTCATAGTGGAGAGACATCACTTAGTATTCGTTGCAAGTTCATCGCTCTCTATTTTTTTTTCATTCTGCAAAACTGAACTTAGTGAGCAAAATATCCACAGCTCTACATGTATATCCTGTAACTGAAAATGTGTGAATGTATTGATTTTGCTGCAGATGCAATTAATGAAAAATGTAAGTGTTGAATTAAGTTGACAATTATCTTGCATCTGTTTTAGATGTGTTGAATGAGCTTGCAAATTATACTAAAAAAAAAAAAAAGTGAACACCAATTCCTTTACCATGAAGGATAAATTGAATCCATCAGAAAACCATAATTCCATAATCTCTTCTCCCTTCATTTATACATATGTTCCATATGATATGAAATCAGCAACTGTATAGACAAGATGGCAGTAACTGCTGGTTATTACTGCAGTGTTACCTAATTATGAGGTGAGTTGTTTAGTGATTTAGTAAAATCCTAACTTCTTTGGAAGAGGGATCTGTGCGAAGAGTAATGCTGTTCTGAGAATTTGTAAAACAATCACTTTGCACACTTCTGCTTCACATTAGACATTTTAAAGTACTCCAAGAATACATTAATGTTGGGGGTGACATTTCATACACGTTTTTCTGTTGCAGAAGAAACAGATAAAATGCAAACTATCTATTCTGCAAGAAACTCTGTCATTTGAAAGATGTCACCTTGAGTTAAAGTTGTCAGGAGATTTGTTGGTATTGAAGATTATTCATTTTATTTCCTTGTTTTGCTAACTGATGAGATTTTTTTATTTTTTAAGGCAAGCTGTCTTTCAATAATAATTTCCATCAAATGTTTCAAAAGGGTTTTAAAGTGTAGAAATGGTACAAAGTGGCAGGTCTTTCTTACAACAAGTGGTGCATATCGACACGCAATATATGTTACTGTCATAGACAAGGCTGTGTAAATAATGCCATTTTCAATACTAATGAAGGGTGGGGGAAGGTGACATACTAGTTTTTCTTGTTGGGCATGAAGTATTTATACTCAGAAAAACAAAAGAAAAAACCCATCTATTCAACATCTCTACTCCAAACAATATGGGACAGCCTTAATTAGATGGAAAATATGTCCTCAGATATCAAGCTTGATTCAGTCTTTGATATTTCACTCTTCGAAAACTGCCCACAAAACAAATACATCTCACTAAAAAAAAATTTTATTTTCATGTGTTATTATTATTACTGTTACTCACAAATGCCTGAATCAAAACTCTTAATTTTAAAATTCCTTTACTCCTGATTGAAAAGTTTTGCCAAATATAGTCATTCTGAAATTTCTAACTTTTCTCACTAATTTCTTTGTCCAAAACAAATAATCATTACTATCAGGTAGTCCACGGAAGGAGTTCTATGCCTTTGTCCACTTGTTTTTTTCCTGATTTGTTTTTGGAGGACTAGTAGTAAGAATTTATCATAAGTGGACACCAGGTCCCAGTTCTTGAAAATTCCACAAGAGATAGGCCACCCCTTTCTGCAGCTACTGATTGGGATTATTGCATAGTTTCTATGAGTGGTCCTCAGCATCCTTCTCTCCCCACCTCACCTGTATGCAGTGCAGTCCTCCCTCCTCTTACCTGTTTTGCTGTCAGAAAAACAACTACTGCACATCTGAGATGAGCTCAGCTTTATCCTGACTCACTTGTAAAGAGAATATGAATGGCAATAAGCCTCATGATATCTTTGTTTTCTTGGCATGCTTCATTTTATAAATGTATGACACTTCTGCTAATGAATGCATGTCATTCTGGTGAACTAGTTGTCACTCAGGAAAAATGATCACAAATTTGAAGGTGTCTCTTGATTTAATGCTGTATGTCTGATCCTTTTTTTCTGGGAGGTTGACTGTCCTGTCTCAGAGGTGTAAGCTGGAAGCTGGAAGAGGAGGTACTAATGGGGACCTGTAGCCATCAAAAATGAGGGTTGCAGAGTCAGGTGTGATGCAAACCCCACCTTGTGAGTGGTTTTCTAAATAGGAAATGTTTTATCTAGGTCAGGGGCTTAAAAAGGCTTTTTTTTTTTTTCCCTAGATTACATTAAAGGATGAAGTCTTTAACGCTTGTTTCTCTGTACCCAGACTACTTTGTTATAAACTCCAATTCCTTCTCCAACTGAGATATTAGAATATACCTAAATTTAAAAACTAGTCTTAGAAACCACCTCAGTTATAAAATACATGTATACATTTATTAATCGAATTGAATTTTTAATTGATAGCTTAAAGTAATATTTATTCATGTAAGAAATGTAACTGAATTTAAATATATCTTCAGGTTAATATCAAAGGGTCTTGGCAATGCAGGCAGATTAGTCATTAGTAATCAATCAACTTCTTGTTTCCAGTGGAAAAGTTAAATAAAAGCAAAAAGCTCATCTAGTTTTAGAAGTAATCACTGTAAATTAATTAGAAGATGGAAGAATATAAGCACTAGTTTAAAACCTCAAAAGGATGTCCTGATTTTTACTGCCATGGAAAAGTTATTTTTTTATGAATGTTTGTGAGTATCTATGGTGTATTTTCATACCAAATAATGTTATAGCGAAAATATTCTAGCTGATTTTCTAATTCTGCCTTTATATTCCCTTCTGCTTGAGGAGTAGGTCAGTGGAATAGGTAGCTCGTCATTCGCTCTTAGCTTTCAGTAATTATGTTTGATTTTTTCCTTGTCTATATTTCATGTTGATCAGATAAGAGATGACCTGAGGAGCAAGCCCAGTGATATGTGGAGTCCAACATGCAATTGCTGACAGTAGAAGATGTGCAAAAAGAAGGTACAAGTACATAGCAGAGATTATTATAGAATGACTTGATGACAGAGAAAGTTTCATAATACACAATATTTTAAGATTTACTCATTCCCCCTAGGCTTTTAGGACCTCTGTAGCTTGTATCCTCAATTATTTAGGCTTGCTTTTCTAATCTTTGAAAGTATTGCAGCCTGGTAGATTTTTTCCTTGCAAGATATTGCATTTGACAGCTTAAATATTGCTATTAAGCCAGCTACTGTATACTACATGTTCTGTACTCTGTCCTATACTTTTCTATTGTAACCTATGCATATAGTTTTTCCTCATTTTTAAAGTCTTGGTCTATGATATTGCAGTAGCTTCTTTTTTGTGGTAGCTGATATTTATGATCCCCAGTCTCAAAGCCCAGCTACTGCTGAGAACTGCAATTTTTAAAAATGCCAAATGGAAAGTTAATGTGAAAAGTCCCACACCTTATTCAAATGTATCTGACTGCATTAATAAACTGGAATTGGCAAAAAATCCTAACCCCAGGATTGTAGTAATGCTAGAGTGGAATGAAGGGTAGGAGACAGGGTTTCCCTTTTGGGGAGAACCTAAGCAAGGATTAAGTGACTACATTTGGAGCTCTTAGTGCATGCAGTTTAGTTGCATATTGGAGTGCAAAAATCATAGTTGGTCTAACTGGAACTGATATGTTCCTAGAAACTTGCTTAGGATATATTCCAAGTTGCATTTGTGATTTCTGGCAATATCATACAAGATATACATGTCCACATTAGAAGCTGCTTTTGATTTAATCAGTGTTTCTTTGTTCCAGAGAGTATGGTTAAGATAATTATATAAGTAATTTCTTACTGTTTTCTGAAAGGCTCTATTTTCCACTACCAGTACTTCAGGCATAATAGCTCTAACCTCAGTATGAGAGACAAAGAAACACAAGCAATAGCTAATCAAGCACAATAATGATGTGAAGCTTATTATCTGCTTATGTAATCTGTCTGTGCCAAACTAGGGTCTGATTCAACAGCTCTCTTAGTGACTGGCAGTTTAATGCACTACCCAGTTCAAAATTTTCTTACACAATCATACTGGGGAATTACTTATCTTTTACTAAAAATTTGGAGACAGAATTATTCAGTAGTCCACAACTTTTTTCTCTGTTCCATTCTCATGAATGATAGATTATTTTGATCCTTTTAATCAAACAGCCTCCCCTCAAATAATTAGTCCTTATCAGCTCTGTCAGATAAGTATCTGCAAAAATATGATAGGCATTCATGAGAAAACTATATCCTTTTCCCGTAAGTAGCATTATATGCTTGCAATATATCCAGGTAAAATGTCATTGTATTGATATGATGTAAAAATGCACAGAATGGTGTATTTCTGTAGGTGTAAAATATAAAAGTTAAAGGTATCATTAGGGAAGTAGTAGAATTCATGTCAACAGTTATAAATACTAAGTTTTATTTAAGAGCTTGAGAGTTTTTTCTTGCAAAACATTTCTAAAGAAAGCAGAAGTTTAGGGAGGAGAAAGCTTTTCCCTATTCAGATTTGGTTTGTGGGGAACAAATCCCTGCAGGGGAACTGAGAGTTGTGGTTTGATAGATTTTTAGATGCTGCGTTGTGTACCCCTCACCACTTAGTCTCTTTGGCATGCTGTAATGCGAATGGGGGAGATTTCCTTGACCCTTAGTGTGGGGGTCCAGTGCCCCAGGAAAGCCAAGACCCTTGTGCCCAACCAGTCTGTCAGAGTCCCCTTACGAGAACACTTCACTGAACAGTCCTGATGGATCGGAGGGTGATTCAACTGACTTATCTGGGGAAATATGCCAGCACCATAAGGGAGACCCCTCAGCGGGTCTTACCACTTTATTCAAGTGTGTTACCCATTGCTGGCAACTGCCAGTGCCCAGGAAGGACCACCACTTTCGAGTGGGTGAGTCTTTCGAGCCTGCGCAGTGGATTTTTTAGGTGAGGCGCAGCGTGCGCGGAACTGGCCCCACCCTTTAGTCCTAAGGTTCATCTGCCAGGGCCTAGCAAGCTTGGACAGTGGCAGCGAAGTCCTCAGGATGCAGGTTTAGTTAGAGTGTCCTTCTCTTAGATGGATGGCCTTACAGGGCTAAGCGAGCTCCATCTGCCCGGGTTTGGAGTTAGAGTTGTCCTTCTAGGATGGTTGCCAGGAGGCTGGTGAGCCCATCCTGCCCATGGACACACTTTGTCTGACCCTTCAGCTGAGACCTGACTAGCATGGGAGACCCTACCAGAGGCACAACCACGGCGGGGGAGAAGCTTGCGTGCCCTTATGAGGCTGTGAGCCATGCTGGGCCACCACTAACAGCTTACAGAATAACACTCTGTATTAATGTAGGGTTGTGACAAGTTCATGTTCAAGGGTTGCCACTGATGGTATCTGACTGCAAAATGTGTTTAAAGCAAAGGCTTCCCTATAGGGGAGAAGACAGGCTCAGCCTGTCGACTGATGCCAGAAGTTACCATGGAGTCTTTTCTGACTTTTCCCCCATCCTCAACTTATTTTTATACTATTTCTTTATGTTTATGTGGAGCTTGAGTGAGTCTAGTCATAAATACCTTTCTTCCTGATTGGTGTAAAATTTTCTCACTTCACTTTTAAAGACACAGTAAAAAAAAAAAAAAAGTAGAGCATATGCCCAGTGGGGGATGGTCATACCTTGAAGGCAGATAACTTTGTGATAGAGGGGTGTGTTAATATTAAAATTATGCTTTAATGAACCAAGTTCATCCAAGGAAAGAGATCTTGCCACAGTTCTTGGCTCAGCAGCAGGAGATCTTTTATCGCCCTTGTTTGACAGGTGCTATATGGTCTTATCAACTACAAAGTACCACCATGTTCCCCTCCCTGCAAGGATTTCTATGGAGGGAAGCTCTGCAGCATCTCCACTCTGCTCCACCCTCCATTCCATCCACCTTAGCGGGTGCTTACTGTTACATGGGGAATCATAGTGGAGCATGCCAACCGTGTTTCATGCAGGGAGTAGCAGCTGCACTTTATCTTATAATTTTCATACCATTGTAACTTCTGTTAGTATGTGAATTTAACTTCTCAGTTTCCTCTCTTTTTTCCCTCCACCCATCTTCCCACACACCCCATCTTGATGCTTTCATCACTCTTGCCTTAGGCTAGTCTGTACCTTTCCTAAAAAAGTCTCTGCCAATGTCTGTTGGACTTATTAATCTGTTTTTGCATTCTATGTCTGTTGCCTATATCCATAATCAGAATTATCTACTTTAAACTTGTGGAGATAAGTGCTTTCTCCTCAGGGCACTATCACAGTCTTGGCTGGGTCTGCAGCACTGCTGCAGGGCTGTGTGATAATGATGATTAATGACTCCACAAAAATCCTATTACTCTAGCTGACTTGAGATGTCTCGGTGAACATTTCATGTGTAGATGCTGATTCAAAGAGTTCAACATGTGTCACCAGAACCATCTTCAAACTGAACCCTTGAGCTACCAGTCTGCTCTGTCCCTGCCAGCTGCCCAGAGCCTCAGTTTCCCTTCTCCACTGCTGTGGTACTGCTGTGCGCTCAGCTGTTCAGCTCTTACAATGGCACATGTCCCCTCAGATACCTCACTGACCAACCGCTCAACCCTTGCATTTTGCTCAAGAGGCAGCACAATTTCTTTCTCTCCGCAGTAGAGTGCGTATTTCAGTGTAAAATACCTCCTCTGCTCTGCCTTCTGCTTTGTACCAACCTGTATACAACAAACATGTCTGGTCCAGACTTTTGACAAGGATAAACACGCAATGTTTCTGAAGGGACAAGTGGGTTTTTGCTGATTCCAGCATACTATAAAATCTGGTGCTTAATCATTCATCAACATGCATGGAACCAGGTCAAGAACCAGCATAGGACAGACTCCAGGGCGTTCCCCAGAGCCTGAGCTGGAGGCTGAATTAATCTAGACCCAAGCTCCCAGCAATTTAGTTGGGCCAGGTGAAGTGGGGAAGGTAGAGATACAGAATTGCAGAGTGTGATGCAGTGATCCATAAAAAGTTAGTGTATGCTGAACTCCACTTACAGGAAGTATGAACACTTTGATCCTAAGCAAAAACCAGTGGTACAGGTGTAAGACGTGGAAATCACAGGGCTCTGGTTTAAAAATTTGCTTTCGGACATTGTTTTCACCATAAAACACAGTTGACATAGCCTGAGGAACTCTGCAGTCCAAAAGGGACATGCTTTGGAACCCAGAAGCTCTGAACAACTGATAGGTAATATGTATATAAAAAAATATGGGGAGAATTTCTGTGACTTCCCTGGTTACTTTATTCTATAATGAAAGTTTTGAATTCTTCCAGGACTGACGTTCCTTTTCCTTGGAAAGGCGGTAGTTCATAAGAATTCTTTTCTGATGACATTTTATGATGCATCTAACATCTAAGTGCTGAAAAATGCTCCACAGTCATTTGCCTTTGAAATCAAAATTGTGCATGAAATATCTGCAGTGAGTAGTGAGTTAACCAATAAGGAGTTGCTATTGGTACAAGTGTTTTGAGAAGTGAAATACACTATTTAGTCCGAGTACTTAAAATTCTCTCTCAGTTAAGTTTAGGAATCAAATTTCAAAGTTAACTTCTGCTGTGAATACTTGTGCAATTAAATTTTAAATATATGTTTGCTCATGTGGATTTATTCATTCATTCAGTTACAAAAGAGAAATATTATCAAAGCTTTCAGCTGAATAAAATATTTCTCTAAAATCTCCAGTAGGGAATAACTAGAAGAGAAATACTGCCTGCTGTATCACAAATTTCTGAAATATAAAAACTAATAATAACACATTGAACAATTTCAGATTTCAAACAAAATATCTTTGATATTTAAAGAGTAGGAGAAACACTGAATATGCCAAGTTTTTCTTATAAATTTTCCTTGGTAAATATGCCTTAACATAGATCCAATCAGAAATCAGTCCCTCTTTGTTCCAAAAGGATGCATATACATAGACAGAATTACATCAGCATTTAAAAAGAAAATTAAGGAGATGCACAAACTACACTAAGAACTGCAGTAACTGCACCTGGGAGTTTAAGTTTTGATTGACCTCTGAGCAGAAAAGCACAAATATACTAAGAAATTTGTTCCATATATAATTGATAATATGATGTTAACTGGTTAATTAAAGGTATCTACTATTTAGATTCTGAAGGAAACCTATAGGAGAGAACTTTTTAGAGAGTGATCAGTGATCAGCTTGATGACTCGTTGGGTTCCACTTGATAAGAAAGTGCCCTCTTGGATGAGTAAACCTTCAGACTAATAGAATAGATCTCCAAGGAAAGTTTAGATTAACAGGAAACTTTTATCAATGCTAAGATCAATGAGGCGCAGCAACAGTTTTTAGGAAAATCTTGTTCAAGCTGTTCCATAAGGAATGGTAAATCAGATATAAGATGTTAAAGGTACTAGAGAGGGGAAAGGATATTTTTTCAGATAAGGCAGCTAAACACTACACAGCTGTTCACTCACTCATTCCCTGGTGGAATGGGGGAAAGGACTGGAGAAAAAGGTAAAACTTGCGGGCTGAGATACCATTTAATAGGGGCAGAAAAGGAAGGAAAAGTAATGATAAAATAATATACAAAACAAGTGATGCTCAATGCATTTACTCGCTATCCACTAATGCCCAGCTCATTGTGAAGCACCAGACTACCATGCCTAGTTCTCCCAGTTTTCTTGTTCAGGACAGTGACACAGCATGGAATTTTCCGTGGGTCACTGGGGGCGGTGTGCCCTCCCAGCTGTGTGCCCTTCCAGCTTCTTGTGAACATCCAGCCTCCTCGCTGGTGGAGTGGGCTGAGGAGCTGAAAATTCCTTGACTTAGCACTAACTAAAACATCAGTGTGTTATCAATGTTATTCTCATCTTAAACCTAAAATACGGCACTGTACCAGCTGGTATGAAGAATATAACTTTATCCCAACCAAAACCAGGACAGGCATCTAAGAAGGTGATTATACCCTATTCTTACTGGCGCTGTTCATCTCAAGTGTGTATGATATATTCAGAAGCAGTACCAAAACATATCAAAACTTCCCGGATAAAAGACAAGAAGGTTTTTTTTTTTATTCTGGCTTAAGTGTTTTATTTTTTAAACTTATTCACAATTTTAGTCTTTTCCTCTCATATTTTCTACAACAACCATTTCTTTATTCTTTATAGCAATGCTAACTGGACACTGGTTTTGTTTTCTGTGACACAAATGAATCCTGTTGGAAAGTGCTCTTACTGTTGAATTGCAAGAATTACAACATGGCCATTGTTCAAATAAAAAAAAAAATCTGCATCCTAAATTATTTTAAAAATCTGTTCATACTAGGAAAAAAAAGTATTTAAAATGGCATTTTAAACTACAAATGCATTTACTCAAGCGAGCACCTTACCATTTTCTAGACCGTATTTCATTAATTAATGTGAACTGGGTCCAATTTTCTGAAAATTGTCACATTTCTTAAAAAAAAAGCCACACAAACCCCATACACATATACATGCATGGATTAGAAATGTCAGTCTTTATGGAGTAGGCGCATCTTTTTTTTCATTTTCTGTATGAGCAAATTTGGTCCCCAGGGGAGTGGTCACAACGCCTAGCGTGACACAGTTCAAGAAACATTTGAATGATACGCTGAGGCACATGGTGTGACTCTTGGGGATGGTCATGTGCAGGGCAAGGAATTGGACTCAGTGATTCTTGTGGGTCCCTTCCAACTCTGCATATCTGTGATTTTGTTCCTTATTTATGAATTAATATGATAACCTTTGGCACATGTAGTTTTAATGATTTTAATAAACTAACAAAACCTAGATGTATTTGGCATATAATTACACTTTTGTTTTTGCTTCAATCCCTAAGACTCAGTTACCTCTTTTGGTTTGAATGCAAATGTCTTTGAGAAGGTACAACTTAATATTCAGGAAGCATCCCTCACTGTATCAAAAGGCAAAACAAATGACTACAGTATACAGCAACAAGGTGGCCTTTATTTGCGGCAATTAGCTAGAAGCTCTTTATGAAGTGAGAATTGTGCAGCAATATTGAATAAGGAATTCAGAATTAAGAATCATTGCAGGCCCAAAGATGTTCTCAGCAACTGCTTAATGTAGCTTAAATTGAATAATTGTAAAAATGTAATTTTGTAATAAAAATGAAAGAAAAGTTTATTTTCTTGTTAATATTTACTGCAGTGCTATTATGATTTTCATGTAAAACATTTATTTAAAGATTAATATAAGCATCTGTTCAGCTGCCTGTGAGAAACCTTATATCAGACAATAAGAAGCTGAGCAGTTTTCTTTTGTTCCATCAAGTCTGTTTTGTCTGTGAGGTATGCATGCGCAGACAGACCCAGCAGGAAAAGCTGAGAAGATATAAAGGAGAGGGGCTTCAAGGGTTTGAAGTGAGACTTATGAATTAGCTGCAATATGAACAAGATGAAGTGACTGTACACTATAACATTTGGAAAAGTAAATAATAAACTGTAACTGATTAAATTAAAATTTCTTTAAGGAGAAAAACACCCTTATTTCCCTCCAGGTTTCACTATGGCACAGAGTTAAGGACCCTGCCCTGGTCCAAATTCTTACTGTGTTTGATATAGTATTCTTTGTTATTCTTTACTTATGACTTCAAGACAAATAATGTATTTTAAACATACTTCTTAGGAACATGGAAGACAAGTCTAAAGTGAAGGCTTTATTAACCTGCTAATTAATGTTCTTGATGGCTGAAGGTTGCTATGTCTATGAGATATTTGCATAGAAAACATAGATGTGGTACTGGTGAAAAGTAGAGAAGGGAGAGAGGGAGAAACATCTTTTCACTATCCATAATACTATTATGAAAATAGTTGCTCCCATGTTTCTCTGAAGTTATTAATTCTGATAGGACTAAAAATGTAGCTGTAAACGTTTTATTACCAGCTATTACCAGCAAAAGAACACTCCTGGGAAAATGTTTGGATCAATTTACCAGTTTTAAATGCCTCAAATTATGAGCAAGAAGTACATTAGCTTTCACTTGTACAAATTACACTGTATTTTCTTCTGCCTTAAGGGACAGAATATTGTAGTACCTCTTGATTGTAGCAACTAGCCTGCTGCTATGTGGTTCTCTCTATGGCACTCTTTCTGATGTTTTTATATTGTTTCTTTGGGGTGTATGTAATTCTGCCATTTATGAGAATTGGCCTAAAATAGGAGATTTTTTCTCTGTGACTCAGCCCATATGATACCTACTTTACTGTATAGCGTTTCATACAAACTGAACATTTCCTCTTTTTGCAAGACCTAGAGAAGGCTGTAGTTAATGATGGTCTTCTCATTTTGCTGCCCAGCTGTGGCAGCCAGAGGTTAGCTATAGGTTAAATCGGAACCCAGAGAAACAAAACCTCTTTGGCTTCAGAAATTTTCCAACTTGCTGTGCCTTTTACTGATAGCTTAGTTGTTTCAGCAGCTTCTGGTTTCTGTCAAATCCCCAGCAAGTTATTCAGCTTTTGAATGTGTCATATCCTTGGTAAAAGGCTAAAGGTTTTCTGCAGCATGTGTTGCCTACTGGGATGTCATAGAATGGTTTTGGTCAAACTAACTAATTGACTAAGCCTGTGATGCTCTGCCTGTTGAATCAGATTATGGGAGAGGGGGGGAAAAAAAAAAAAAAAGGGAAGAAAAGAAAAGGTTAAGAAGGGAAAAAAAAGAAAAAAAAAAAAACCAAGTAAAAAAACCCAAAAAACACATTCTACTAAAAATGTTTTCCTTTGTTCTATTTTTAAAATTGTGGAGGACTTACAAGAATTTTTAAATAGCTCAGATTACTTTCCATATAGTTTTCATAATTAATAAGTTGTCCACATTACGACACTAAAGTCTGCTGGAAAAAAAACCATCTGAATCACAGCATAAAAAAAGACACTTCCCAATTTTCTACTAGCAAAAACTTACTGAAATCACAAATGTTAGCTACAAGGACAAAACTGTGGTGCTTTTTAATGTAACATAGATGATATTTTCAAGCAAAATTGCTTTTTATGTGAAATTTTATTGTATCTAAGGTTTTTTCTAGATCTTAATCCACTAGGGTCCGCTACAAGCTACCAGATGTTGTTTTTATTTACTCTCACCTTTTTGTGCTTTCTCAAGGCGCTTGGTTGTGTGTCAACTTTAGTTCTAAACTACCAAGATCTCCTGACTCTAATTGTCACCTCCTGATGAAGGAAATTGAGAACCTGGTAGTGGCCACTTGTCAAGGGACTGACAGAGTAAAAGAAGTTAACTACTAATACAAAAAGAGTGTTTGTTGTTTCTTGATTATTTCAGTGAAGCCATACTTACCAGCAAGAATTGCTCCAGAAGATAAAAGCCTCTGCTGTGGGCTGGCTGCTTGTTTCTTGGCTGTTGCATTTGCTGTAATTCTAACCTGATAGTTGAAAAATGAAGCAAGTTATCCTATTTTCTGTCTCTCTCTCTGAGAGAAAGCTGATATCCAATAAGATGCTTTGGAAGCAGACTATGGTAGGTTCCTGTGAAGCCGTTACCTTATTGCTAATCTACAATTAATGTCTCTGGTCTTTTCACTGGCTGGAGTAGATGCTGTTGGTTTTTTCACCAGTTTATCAGGTTGTGCACCGTGCTGAGGAAGCACAAGTTCTGGTCTTTAACTATTCCTTTCCCTTTTGATGCCCTTTGATTTCAAGAAACAAAACAAGTTACTGTTAAGTCTTTTCTTTGATTTTATGTTATTTCTCAGGCTGGCTTGCAGTTTCTCAGAGTATATTTCAAGACAGATGGGTTTGGGAAAAGTACTGGTGTGGAAAGAGTTGTTGGAGACTGCTGTGTTTTATCTTATAGTGTGTGTTTTTTTAATTTTTTAGTGATGCTTTTTGTGTCATGTAATGAGATTATGGCAGCTGAAGTCTTTAGTTGTTTTTTATG
>VWZG01005487.1:86086-97893 GCA_013396735.1 Grallaria varia | reverse complement strand
CAGGGTCAACCCACTACAGAATGGAAGAGTCCGGCAGAGATTGCCTACTCCTGCCCAGCATCTGGCCAGATGTCTGTCCAACGTGTTCTTACAAACCCTTAATCAGGGAATCTCTGCGGTTTCCCTATAAAAACTTTTCCACTGCTGTGCTCTGTTCTCCAAAACCTTTACCCAGTGTGTATTATGAATATCCTTTGTTGCAGTTTAGGCCTACCACATCAAATAGGTTCTCAAGGGTACTTGGACCAGGATATCCTTTCCATCCCCCATATCCTTCCCCAATCTTTCACATATTTCAGAACACTTATCTTTTTTCTCAATTTTCACTTCCTTACAGGAGGGAATCACACTTTCTTCTATTTTTTTTCTCTTAGTTCACGCTTTTTTTTCATAACTCAAAAGATGTGAGAATGGTCTCCTTGGGAGTCTCCACCTTGTTCACACACATTGTTTTAGAAGCAAGGCCTGAATGGGAATGCAGCACTATAGCTGAGGTCCTGAAATGGCTGCCAGTTTTCACTAGCTTTGAGATAAAAATGTAAGAAAGTTTTTGTAGGCTAAAAGTATCATAACACAGGCACTCCATGTCTTTTTTCCACTATTTTTTTTCTGTTTAAGATGTATCCTGGTTTGTGATCTGCTACATTTGTTAATTGTCACTTATGTATTCCCAGGTTTTAGATAAAATAATTACTAGAGTCTTGAAAGTTAGATAACTAAGTTAGTGTTTTCTTATCTTTCTGGATGAAATTTACAACCTTGACCAAGTGATATAATAAGAAGAGTTTCAGTGTAGCACAAGTGCTATTCATGGCTAGGCTTCGCGAACAAAGATTTGGGAAGGGCTCTACCCACGCTTGCTGCAAGCGCGCTGATGGCTAAAGAGGCCGATGCGAGATAGGCAAGTCCGGTTGCAAAAGGCACAGCAGAAAGTCTCCATAGGTGGTGTTGGCGAGGCACGGTTCTTTCTGCGTTGTCTTTTCTCCTCCAGACTGATTCTGCGTGCATTCTCAAAGGAATCAGCAGCGTTATAGATGGTGTGTCTCCATGCCTCCCGATTGGAGGCCAAAGTGGACCATTGATGGTAGTCAATATGGCCAAGGCTGAGGTATTGTTTCAGAGCGTCCTTGTATCTCCTCTTTGGGGCTCCTCTCCTGCGGCAGCCGGTGGCAAGTTCACCATAGAGCACGATCTTAGGGAGGCGGTGATCCTCCATCCTGGAGACGTGCCCTGCCCAGCGCAGCTGCGTTCTCAGCAGCATGGCCTCAATACTGGTGACTGCTGCCTGTTCAAGGACAGACACATTGGTCACGTAATCAGACCAGTGGATGTTCAGGATAGTGCGGAGGCAGCGCTGATGGAAGCGTTCGAGGAGACGCAGATGGCGGCGGTAGATGACCCACGATTCAGACCCATATAAAAGAGTGGACAGCACAATGGCTTTATAGACACTAATCTTGGTACTTTTCTTCAAGTGTTTATTGTGCCAGACTCTTTTATAGAGTCTTCCAAAGGCACTGTAGGCTTCAGAGCCAACAGGAGTACCACAGACATGGTATTTGTTCTCAGACAACTGCAAGAGAAATGCAGGGAACAGAACAAAGGACTCTATGTAACTTTAGTTGACCTCACCAAAGCCTTTGACACTGTGAGCAGGGAAGGCCTGTGGCAGATCTTGGAACGTTTAGGATGTCCCCCCAAGTTCCTCAAAATGGTCATCCTGCTGCATGAGGATCAGCGTGGCCAAGTCAGATATGGCGATGCACTCTCCGAGCCCTTTCCAATAACCAATGGCGTAAAGCAAGGTTGCGTTCTCGCACCAACTCTGTTCACAGCACAAGTGCTATAAGGTAGCAATAAAAGGGCTACTATTAAATACCCTGTTTTGGACTGTTGCTCCTTTTGGCAGCGTCTGTAGCAGGGCACAGATGCTGGTGAATGTTCCAGATCCCTTCTGTTATGTACAGATGATCAGAAATTCAGTGAAAGCCTTTCTGTCCACAGGAAAGTGCAGTTTCATTGAAAATTAAACATCACACTGCAACATGTTGAATGATCCTTTCAGTCTAATAATATCACAATAATGTTGCTATTTCAATAAAGGAAAATTCATAAGTCTGACAATATCTGTCAAGTTGATTATTGATTAACATTTGTATTGCTTTAATATTACAAAGAACCCCACAGTGCGTAAATTAATTCATCTGAACAATGAACATGAATAGCTTTTATCCTCCTGATATATCATCATTCATCGTCATCTGATATTCCCAACATCGAATACTCCATGAGTCATGAATTTGAATGTTTGAAAGGTTTCATTGCACTGGAAAGCTTTACTTTCTGTTCCAATTTAAAGCAGAACAAATTACCCACAGAATGGAAATTCTAGTTTCCAGCCACCTCAAGCACTAAGAAAGCATCTCTTGAATATCTTTATGTTCCATCTTGAATGTCTGATGTCAGTTGTAAGTCATGATGTACATTTTTACTCAATTCCTACGCATTATTGACTCAATACACATTCAAATACATTTCTGAAATCCAAGTTTCTATCATGATGCTAAGGATATTTGCTATTTTGACTATGTTTATCACTGAAGCTATTGCTGTTACAGAACACAGTAAGACAACTTAAACCTGGGCTGCCACATGGCCACACCGTTCTCTGCATGTGTCAGCAACAGCACTCAGCAGTTGCATGTAAACCAAGTTAAGGGGTTGATTTGATACTCTTTTTGTTGTTGTTGGGCTACTTTTGAGCAAACTGAACCACCTGAGCAAGCTGACTTTGTAGCTGCATGAGATTATGTCTGGTGTTACTATTCGTGTGTTTGCTATTCCCATCATACACATTCAGTCTTGTGTGTAAGCAGTTTTTCCATGAAACAACTAAGCCAACGTCCCACAAATCCGATGTATCTGAAATACCAGGGAAACTTGACAAGTTTTATTCTCATTAAATTTTTCAGTAAATTGTTTCTATGTAAATGTAACTATAAATATACTTTTCTTCTCAACATAGTCTATTTTAATGAAACACAGATAAAAAGTGACTTGTGAGCACTCCCTCATCAGCCACAAGACTGTCAGTCTGCTTCCTTTCCCATCAATCTGTTAATTTCTCCTTTGTCATATGAACAGATACCATGTATTCATATTTGCGTTCACTATTCACACTGTGTGGTTGTACCAACAGTGTCCCAGCCCCTCCCCCTTCTCAGATCAGAGCTGTGTTCAGTCCAATATTAGCTCTATCCAAGCTCTGTATCAGCCCAATATCAGCATATTTTCTGCCTTCCCACCCCTCAATTGGCTTTCTTCCTAATTGCTCATAACCATTTTATTGAAGAACGAATTTGTCCGAGTTACCTGATCTCTGTGAGTGTGCTGTCCTACTCATCAGCATAGCTAAGCTGAAGTCAGTGAGTCTACTCCTTAGCTTGACTTTAGGCACATGGCTGAAACCAGTCCAGAGAGCTCAACATCTCTCAGGGCAAACCCTTTTTCTCTACCATTAATACCTTATATGCCTGTTGCATATCAGTAATTGTGAAGGGGAATACCTTCTTGATAGTCCAAAAATACCAAAGTTTACCCTACAGCTATGGCATGAAATCCAAGCGTGCAAGGCAACACCGTACTGAATGCCCCTGCACCAGTACTGTGAACTGTTCTAACACCCATTTCTGATGATCCAACTTTTTTATATAATGAAGAGTAGGTATTGGTTCTTTCCCCTGTAACCAGAGGAGAAATGATGAAACATTCATTATAGTAATTTATGTCAGTCAGGTACGCATTTAAACCAATAAAATATCCTGCCAAATATTCTTCCAAAGCCAAAGTAGTGTTCNATTTCTTTTGATGTTACATAATGCCTGAGAGTTAATACTTGGCGCTGCCAGTGTTTGTTATTCAGACTCCCTGTTGAAGGCTGCTAGCTTGACCAAATTTAAATTGGACCAGAGCCTGACACAACATATTATCTCAAATGTAAAGAACTTACATGGGTTTGGTGGAGAAAGCATTTCTTGAAAACAGTTTTTTAAAAGTTGGTTGTGGTCAGCATACATTTACATTTAGATTGTTTAGAACATTTTAATTCTAAAACAGAATTAAATGAACATGAAACTTACACCAATTTTCTAACATTGTGTCTGCTGTTTCTTAAAGCATCACTATCATCAGAGAAGTGTTTTAACTTAAAATGTTAAAATCAATTTGAGATATTCAACATGTCTCCTTTAAGAAATATGCTCTATTTTTCCCTGGAAACATAAAATCTCTTAATCATTGAAGACACTTTAGAGTATATTGAGCAAAATTCTGTGTTTATATGTTTCAGTGTTTGATTTTCCTCTGATATATGGCATGTAGAGCACACTGCTAGCTGTCTTCTAATAGCTTTTCTTTACTGTGGGAGTTCTCATTGTTCAGGATCAACAGAACATGCGACAGTGACTCGGTGTCTAAGGGCTAAATCCATTCCAATATGCAAAAAGCCCAACAAGCCCAACACAAGAGGGCTTCCCTATAACCTAGGGCAAGAAACTTATTTCCTCGTTGCTTGGATGCAAATGGCCCATGAATTCAACTGCTACAGGAAAAATCTCACCATTAAGTCTCATCTCTGACGTTTTCCTATTTGCAAAACCTCCACCATAGTTTTGTGACGTTTGCCGACATAATCAGCTGGGAATCTGGATGGAGTCTGTGCTTCAGGGGAGTCTCATCTTGTACTTTTTGGCATGGAGAAATGTTTTATAAAGCATTCAGAGACAGTTTAGCTACGGCAGGTAATTTATGCAGTCACTCACCTGCCACTTTTATTATTTTTTGCTCATAATTACACTCTTCATCTGTTTTATCACAAAAATCCTTAGTGGTATAGACAAACTCAGTGATGACTTTGTGTGAAAGGCAAGAAGCTGGAGTACTATAAACTGATATCACCCTGAATTAGTATTTATATTAAATTTTGTCTGCACCTCTGTAAATATTTTGGTGTATTATACCTTGTTCCCAGAGACTGACCTTTCACAATCTGGACAGGCACTTTCCCAATGCACCCCATTCTCCCTCATCTGAGGTACAAGAAAGGACCAAGACAAAAGGCTGGGTTTATTCAAGCTGAGCCAATCTATTTCTGCCATCAGCTACCTAATTGTCATTGTAGAAGAAGTTGAGTAAGAGTCTTCTCAGATATGCACGGTGAAAACACTGGAAATGGACATAAGTTACAGACAGCATGCGAAATTGCCAATAGATGTATTTGAAAAAAAACAAACCTCTTCATGAAAGATTATTGTATGCTGGAAATAATAATTTTCCAGGGGTAACATGTCTATTGTTAACATACTCATTTTTTTGTTTTTTAAAATAGAAGATTCTGATAGGCTTAACTAAACGTGTCTTTACTTGAGAAGGAGGAGGTAAGTATTTTCCTAGTAACACAGCTAAAAACCAACAGACCTTATGATCCATATCTCTATTTTTGAGCAGACAAGCTAAAAATCTTCTTGATTATGCCAGGCTTCCTAACGAAGCTGGAAAATCTTACTTTAGTGCTTCCCAACTGAAGTAAAGTAGCTGAGATGTGCTGGAAGCTTCAGCAAATGCGGAGAGGTCACTGAGAGCCAAAACGGGTCATTTTATAAACAGGGAAAGATGCCATATCACTTTATTCCTTAAGAGTTATACAAGGGCCTCGTGTCCTGCAACAGCTCTGGAGAATTTGTGAGCCCTCGGCTGAACAGACAGAGCAGGGCCAATCACTTCCACCAAAGGAGACAGCATGAATTCTTCATATTTTCCCTTCCTGATTCGCCAACATATCATGGGGTGCTCAGGCTCAGCTCTTCTTTCCATTCGTGACTGATTTTAACAAAGCAGTAAAGACAACATTGTGATAAGATAACCTGTACAATGAATAAAATGATTATATTACAGATTATATGGTGTCTTTTTAATTTCAAATTAAAAAATACATCCTTAAGAGAGATAAATTTTCACTGATCTGTGAGCAAACATCACATGTATGTTTTTCTCAGTGCCTGTTTTACTTACTTAGTGAAAACAGAATCCGAACTTTTATTTTGAGACAGGTATCTCTGTGAGTTCATTATAGAAATGAGTTTCCATATTGACTATCACAATAATAATTTCAACCAAAGACAAAAAAATTCCTACAAAATTCATCCTTATACAAGACCTGCCATTTGGAAACTTGTCTTCCATTTTTCCTTGTTTTGTAGTAACTGTCACCTGCAGAACTCAGAGTGCCTTTGGATAAGCATACTAAAACACACATATTTTCTTCCAGATAACTTCTTCAAATTGTCCCTTAGGGGGCAATTACTTCTTAACAAACAAAAAAACCAAACCAAAGAAACAAACAAACAAAAAAAAAGGTGCTTCTGACTTCTATCAGCTTCTAAATTTAAAACAGTAATTTGAGAACTAAAGTATTTCTAATTGGTCCTGTCTTGACAGATGGTATACAATAACATTCTGCACTGCAAGATGGAACACATACCATGCAGAGGAATTTGAGCAGTTAGCAGACCATGTCTAAACTACTGTATCCAGAAATTATACATTTCCTGTTCCTGTTGGGTGCAGAATTAGCTGTGTGCTCCAAAGACATGCCAGAAGTGATAGAGAATTACAAAAACAGCAGTAACAACAAAAACTCTCAGAACCCAAAGCCATTTGAAGTGGTAGACACCACTGACCCTGTCAACTACTTAGCTGTAAATTCTCTTTTAGGAGTTTGAACTTAGAAAAGTTAAGAACAAAAGCTGGGTTTCGTGCTCTTTTTTACAGGCAAAGGAAACATGGACCAGATTTATCCCTGGGAACTTCTCTACAGATTTGAAACTGTTGGTCATTCACTTCTGACAGCGCCCATGCACCTTAGCTTTATTTTTCCTGGTTGGTTATGGGAAATGGGAATTATACTCTCTATTCTCCCAGACTAGTGGAACTATTTTCCATGTTCCGCATCATAATGTCAAGACTGATCTCACAGATCAAATAAAACTAGATATGAGTTCATGAGGTGCAAATACTAAGTAAGGAGAGTTACTCTTCAGATAAGAATGTTTTGAAATGCATTTTTCTGATCATGATTGCAGAAAAACTCTTGAAAAGTGACATAAAGAGTATATATTTATTGTTTATCTACTAATATCTTGGGTTCAATTCTAGGACTGATATGAAGATATCTGCAAAATGCCTATGTTTCTCCTATAGGATTCTGTGACATGTAGAAACATATCTATTAGGTTTTATTACTGTATTTTTTAACTGTGCTAAAACACACCTTAAAGCAGAAATGTTTCACTATACAAGAGCAGACATGGCCTAGGAACATTTCTGCTGCATTTGTGAACAACAAAGTTTTACCACTCCCTGAAAACATGTTATATGATTGTATTTTTTTGCAAAGAGTTGCTGAAGAATGAGATAAATATGTTCTGAAAATGAAGAGCAGTGCAAGAAACTGTAGGGGATAGACTCTGTCTGGGGAGAGACAAGAAGATGAACCTCTTGGATTGTAATTTGTTCCTACCCAGCATATTTGTAGAATGAACTCACAATGTCTTGGACTGTATTCAGATCGTGAACAGTAGTGTCCCTGTTAGTAACATGTCTTATGCTCTGGTCTACAGCAGGTCTCCCTGCCCACATAGATGTCATAAATATGTTCCATCAGGTTGGAAGAGACCCTTATAACTTAGACATCTTCCATTCTGATGCTCAGGGACCTCCTTAAAGTACTGTATGTCATACGATGCAAACAGAAAAGATCTATAATCTATTTCCTACATTAAAGAATCTCTTATGCTTGTCTGCAGTCCATTGTCTCTTCTTACACCACTACTACTTCTGCTGCTCTTAAAAGCCCCTGCCACAACTCACGTATGCCTCAGGAACAAGTCAGTTTCAAAACCTTCTATTGTATTAGTAGTACAATCTGCTACAATTGCCATGAATCAAGCAGAGATTTCACACTATTCCCCTGTGCTTGCCTGAAACAGCTGCATTGTTATCTCCTGATCAGAGGTATAAACTGGGCACAACAGAAGACTGGGTTTGAAAACTACTTTCAAGCCATAATTTATGTAGAGTGGTCTGTAAGGTCACTGTTTCCAAGCCAAAATGCAATTCTGATAGAGAGTAATTTATTAGGCTGTTCAAAAATAGTGAGATAACTGTTTTCAAAAAGTCAAAGGTTATTTCTAACGACTATTTTCTCAGTGTGAGCATAACTGGAATTAAGTCTTACATTCTATTGCATTTTATTTTAAAATCTGACATTTGTATGACAGAGATGAGATAGTATAACAGAAAGAGTTCATAAAAAGATGTATCAATTGAAATAATATGTCCTTATTGTGATTGTTTATTACAACTGTGGCAAGCCTGCTGGATTCTACAGATTCAGTCATGCAGAGTTTTGCCTGTGAGACACACTCCAAATAAGTCAGCTTGTATATTCTTTGTAGATTCTAGTTTGAAGTGAATCGATTTCCTTTGCCACCACAAAATACTTTATCAAAGTGCCCTAAAGGGACATCAAAAACATCCTCGGAAGATCTTAAAACAAGTAATATTTGGCACTCCCCTAACAAACAGTCAGTGTAGAGAAAGGATACAGATACCAAGTTTCTACACGGAGAATCAGCTGACTAAACTGTCTAGATGGTAGTTTGGGACAGTTAGGAGGTCAAATCTGCTTGAATCACCTGATGAAGCCCATTTGTTTTTGGTACTCAGGAACTCAAGGAATCCTCATGTTCACTTGCTCCTCTAAGCATTTCCCCCTTGCTGACAGTGAATGTGTCTCTTCACCTGGTCCTGGCCCTCATGAACAGCCATCTCATGCTTTTGCTTTGGCATCTCTTCCCACCAAGCCAATGAAAATGACTATTCAGAAGTAAAATGTATCTAATTTAGCTGGTGGTAGACCACAAAAGAGGAAAGTGGTGGCAGAAAGATCCACTTTCCATGCCTATAAGCTTATACGAATATGGAGTTCAGGATATTTCCATATTCCTCTTCCAGAACTTTCTATAAGATGGAAACATTAGTGCTGACTTGCTAAACTTAGTAAAATGCAGTCTTGTTTTAAACATAGGACATTATAAGGTCGGAGGGACCTGATTTCTCTTTCCCTTATAAGAGTGCTTTCAAATATAGAGTCCCAGCAGTTCTTCAATATCCTCATTTAATAGAAATGCATTTGAACAATATTTTCAGTGTTTAAAGTAGCTACACTATGTCTCTTTTGTCTTAGAGGATACCAATAGGTTAACATATTATGAAGGGGTTACATGAATAATAAGTAATTTAATGATATTTGCATTTGGTAACAGTCAGCTATTATTAAAGTTTAGGAACATTTTATTGAGGTTTTTACTACTCTAGAAGTTTTCTGAGGGTGAAAAGTAGTATAATTCATTTTTCAATTACACAGTGTGAATTCCGTTTTTTTGCAGGCCCTAATACTGTGAGAAAAAAATTAGATTCAAACACCTGGACTGGACTCATACATATGAGACACAGGCCATGGATTGCATGAGCACAGCTGAATGCTTCTGTCAGTAAAATTAGTTTAATTTCAAGTTGTGTCAGGATATCATCTACCTTAGTTTTCTGTCTGCTGATAGCCAGGACTGGGCAACAGCATTTTGGCAGGAAAACATTGGTATATTTATCTTAGTCCAATCAGGAGGCTCTTGGCACTAAGAATGTGAGTACACTTATGAAAGGGTTGAAACAAAGATGAGAACATATATGTCTAACTTTAGAACTCTTATTCAGTTTTGGCCTTCACTTAGCAGACAGCTTGAGGCAGTTTTAGATGGTATCACCATTTACATTTCAGTTCCTCCACTCAAAATATAAGGCCAACACCTTTTTGTGGTTCATGCCGTGATAAAAGAAAAACGAAAAACAAACCCAAAACCAAAAAAACCCACCACACTATTAAAAGAATCTATTCAAAATAACAACACCAACGCAGAAAGATTTCCTTCCATGATGGCAATTTGTATTTCCATATATAAAGCCAAGTACTGCTATTTTTAATCTACTGTTAGGGAGCCATACTTAGGCATTAAGTAAGCAAGCAAGCACCATGGTTCCATGAGCCAAACTTTTAACTTTAGTGTGGATCTCTCAAAACAGCACAGAACCTCTTCCTCCAACAGAACTGCTTCTTGGAAACAAGAAAGGCTGCAACTGAGTGTCTGTCTCTTTGGCAGACTCATCCTGCCTCTGTGAGAATATTGAGCAAGGGACAATTTGCCAAAAATTATTTTGAAGATTATTAAGGTGTGTGAGCATGTAGCATTATAAATGAATGTATCAAAAATTACATTTTTTATCTTCTGGTATTTATACTGTTTTTATCTGTGGCATGTGATGGATCTCTGAGGACTTGTTGGAGTTGAACTGTTTATCAGCAATCAAATATGGGGAAACAACAGCATTCACTGAGCACATGCTGCCCCATCCCAGCACAGTGAATACTGTACAAGAACCCAACACCCAAGTTGCTGATGGTGACCCATCTTACTCTGATCATTCATATGTGACACAAAGATCTATCAATTCTCAAATAAATGCTTGTATTTATGGAAATGATTTTCTGAGAGGATTTTTCTGGATTCTTATTTACTTGCGTTCTGGTTCATTTGCGTTTTCCCAAGCCATAAAAATCTTAACTATTATTGATATAAGGGCATCTAAAATATGAAAAATATTTATCATTTTTAAAGATGCCATTATAGTACTTCCTTATAAAACCAAGTTAAACTTCATAGCAGTATTCAGCTCTCATTGGTTTGCAGTTTTCTTTATCAGTTTAAGAATATTCTCCTAGACAGACCTGGTTTGGAGGTGATCAGGAACTATTAGACTGTATTATGACTGTGAGAGTTTGACTTTCGTCCTGTTTCGTACTGTGGGAGACCCTTGTCTTGAAGGCAAAAATGTTTCATTGTAGTCAATGCAGAGACCTCAGCAGCAGGGGAGAGATTTGAAATGGCCTCATTCTTGTAATTCTGTAAGTCAATATGGACAGCCACATGAGAAAATGTGCATGACCCTGTGTGTCTCACTGATCAGACTATTTGCTGTGTTAGGAGCCAGCACACGAGAAGTTCCCAAGGCCAGGTCGACAGTCATAGGTGCTCAAGATACAACAGACAGAGCCCTGCCTGGGTAGGGTCCATTCCACCACTGCTGTCTAAATCCATAATTTTTGCTCATGTCACACTTCAAAATCTTGTAGGGGTTTTCTGTAATATTCCTATGAATCTTTAACTCATGGAAAAATCTGTCAAGGAAGAATTTTTTCAGATCACTCTGCTACATAGGAAGGTAACTTCCTATAGGTTGAGTGATGCACACTCATGGTGGATCCCACTGCTTTTTCTGCATCTGCAGTTACTGAAAGCATACACTCACAAACTCCTCGCTCCTTTCTGAGAAATATCTAACCAATTCCAGTACTCACACACACCTTAACCTAACTGGACTTTGGAATTCAGGACACTTCCATGATCCCATTCTCAGTAAGTTTTGTGTCTTTGAACAAAATCTCTGTTTCTCTACTCTCCTCTTCCCCTACTTGATAAAAGAAAATGCAGGATGCTTTTTACATACCTGTCTTTCTGAAATACGTTGGCTTCTGCAGCTAGATTCCCATGGTTGGAAAATCACAGAATCAGAGAATTATTTGGGTTGGAAGGGGCCTGTAAAGGTCATTCAGTTCAACTCCCCTGCAATCAGCT
>VWZG01005487.1:50409-75879 GCA_013396735.1 Grallaria varia | reverse complement strand
CTTTGAAATGAGATCTGAGACAGCGTTACTGCTTTACTGGTTGCAATTCCCAACTTGACAAGGCAGCTGAAAGTAATCCCTCAAAGAGTAGTCATAAGTACGTACTCTCCCTTTATCAAGTTATTTTCAAGGTCACTCAAATATTTAGAACCACACTTTTCTTATTTCTGGAAATGAAAAGTCAATCTCTGAAGCTATCTTCCATCCTTAGAGGGTTCTCTATGAGGAAAATTGTAGATAGGAAATAAAACATTAAGAGGTGAACTAAGAAAGGTAAACAGTTCTATACCTGACACAGTTTTTGGCTGGGAGCATGTAAAATGTATTGCAACTTTTTTTTTTTTCTTTTTTACTTTGCATGAATAGTCTTGTTTCAAGATGAAAAGATGTCTTGGCACTACAGGGCGTTTCCTTACGTTTTCATATTTAGTACTTACAATATTTTTTCAGTAGATCTGTGTTTTAATGGAAGTAAACCCTAACAACCCTAAGTCAAGTTTCTTTTGCAGTAGTTTTACCAATTCTACAGCTATCACGAAAGCTGTATATAGAAAGAACATCAGAAAGAATAATGACCTTACCACGAAGAAAATGGCTCTGAGAGCAGGTTCACTGCAGAAAATACATGAAGAGGCAGAAAATGTGTTAGAAAGCTCATCTGGAAAGGAGGAAATTTAGGAGTCAGAAAACCACCAGATCCCTTACCTACCTACCCATGTCCTGTTACCAGCAGGCATCAAGGTTTTATTAATGTTACTATTCTGTTCAAGTCAGTTGTTTTGTGCTTCTCGAGGTGAAGTTATTAGTTATTACAACTGAACCTAATGGCTTTCTGCTGCCAAAACCAGAAAGTTCCTTTTCAGATCACATTACCCCCTAATTCAAGACAAATGTTCCCAATCCTTCCCTGGCACCTGCTCCTCCTCTGCCCAGCCTCCCTGGTGAGCCAGGTCCGATCATTAATGTGACAGAAAGGTAATCTAACGCAGAGAGTGAGGTCTTTGCTCCTCAGTTAGACAGATAAATCAGCTTACAGCTTGGCCCACAACATGCCAAAATCTGTGCAAAGATGGGGATGGGCTGCACAATAGAAGTGAGGGGAATGGGAGTCAGGGAAGGGTTTTTTCCTCTTGGCCGCAGTGAGCCATGAGGTTGGCCCAGCTGTAACAACTTAATCACCCCAGGGGCTCTAACGTTGCAGTTCCATATTTCAGTAAGGCCAGACCAAAGCATATAAAAGCCATATATCAATTCCTCTACCATGACCCAAAAATCACACTCTAGGCTAAAAAACTGACAAATTTTAAAGTCATGCATTGTTTTATTGGCCTTCTGAGAATGTGCTTTCCGTTCTACCAGTTCTTGTTTTTCTACTAGCATCAGGAATGAGCTAATAGAAATAAAAAACAATATAAAAGCAAGCTTTTCACAAGCCTTGAGAAACCAGAGTTTTTGTTGATTTTTTTCTTAATTTTATTACTTTATTATATTTTTTTAGGATCATGCTAAGTATCATAAGACCTATGATAAAATGCATAGTTTACAAGAATGCTCTTTTTACTCTGCCTTGTTTTCCATCAATGAAGCAAGACAAATTTTTTTTCAGTGCTGCCCTTACCCAATTACTGGATACTGCCCTACTCAATTAGGATGAAGAAAGTTTTACCTCCTATTATCATTTGGCCAGGACAGATGATTCCATAGAAAGAAGTTCAGAGAAACAAGAATAAGAGCTTTTTTTTTTTCTCTCTCTGGCTTTTCATTTTTCCTCTCGTCTGTACAACCAGCATCATACACATTATTATACAAGCATACATTAATATGCAATTATGATGAATATACAGTGGAATTGCTTCTGATATATAGCAAACAAATGAAAATGAGGTCTACATCTTTCAGAGAAAATCAAATACAAGTGTATTGTCCTCTTTAGATAATCTCTTTGCACAGAATAACCTCCAGATGGTGAATGATTGTTTGCTAGGCTAAACTCATGTTAGACAACAGCACTAGTTTTTAATTACATCTTCGAACACAGTGTATTGAAGTGGAGGAAATGAGTTAAAGATAAAAATTATTTATTGGATGAAGCATTTAGTATGAGACTGCAGACAATTACAAGAATGTCTGCTACTGGACTGGAACACAGAAGTGCTCCATTAGCTCAGTGAGAGAGAGGATCTGAGAAAAGAGATAGCAGCAGTTGTCTTTCACAGCATGATTTTCTCTTTAATTAGTAAGACGTTGAGCATAATTGAAGTGTGTTTTCAGTGACTTTACCCTCAGTGAATCCTTGGTACTACCAGTTATGAAACTATATTACTGAATACAACACATTTTGCAATGTAATTTGCTAAACATAAAATTTGTTTCAGAACCTAGGGTTTAATGACCTTGGAGTTTCTAGGTTAATTTTCATATAGACACTCAAACAGTGAAACTGAAGTTTGTAGTAGTTTTATGGCTTTCTGCACATTAAATTTGGTGTTTAAAGTGCTTTTTCATATTCATAGATTTAAATTTCTGTATTTATAATGACCTGAGCCCCTCTAGTTTGCAAAATCTGAGTCTGAGTCACCATTTACGTTAAGGAATGCAAGATATGAAGGTATCTGTATAACTGCAGATAGTAATACAATGCTGCCTTGTTCACACATTTGTTAAAACTTCACTTCAAAACTGGTGAATAAATTATCCCCACTCCATTTTTAGGAGGCTGTTTTACATGTAATGTCTAAAATCACTCATATTTCATGGCCACATTAATTCGCAGGTAGTTTGTAAGTTGCATAATTTAAGGTTAGATTTGGTTACCTCATCCCACTCCATAAGTAGTGAAGATGCATATGCACAAAGCAAATTTCAATAGCACTAGAAACAAAAACTTAAGGAACAAGGGGCAGCCTTTAAATAACAAAACATGCACTCAAATAATCAATAACACACAAGAAATACAGGGACAAAGCAGTCAACAAGCAGTTGACAAGCAGTCAACATTCAGTCATGAATTTAGTTTTTTCTTCCAACTATTTCTGGCAGTTTCAGAATGATTCGGTCACACTTATCTTAGTAATTAGATTAACCTCTTTAAATTAACACGAAGATGTGCAAATTAAATTTCTTGTAGAAAAAACATAATTTTGAAAATGTTTCCCAATATATTTTATATTTACGTGTCTAGCAGATACATATGTGTAGAGGGATGTTCAAAACAGACCAGAAAGAATGTCAGAGGGAGCAGGATGGGTCTTGAGTCATAGGTGTCCTTCCTCTTGAGCAGTTCCCACCACATATTTGTTTCCATGCGCAGCACAGGCAAGGTGCTTCTTCCAACCCAGGGGAAAATAGTATGTAGTGATGGGACTAAGGCCAGGCTTTTCTCAGTTGTCTTCTGTTTCAGAATAGATTGGGAAAGAGAGGATTAAGAATTTGTTTATCATAATAAACTTGAAGCAGTATATCACTCCCTCCTTCAGGAGTGATTAACAGGCTCTGCTGACCTTGCCATGCATACATGGAGGCACAACTGATCTCATCCGGCACACACTCCCAGGGCATTGCGCAGGCAAGCATGACAGGGTCATCGCTCCCCTCCTTCCCCAGGGACTGATTTGTTGATCCATTCCTTTTCTTTTTAATATCTGACTTATTTCTGTGATACCCAGTGGCTCAGGAAAGGAGAAATCTCTGCTTTCTCGTTCATAGAATATCCAGAGTGGGAAGGGTCCTGCAATGATCATTGAAGTCCAAGCAACCTGGGCTCAAAATCAAGGTGGGCAGGATTTCATGACTTCATTTTTTCTCTCTTGGTAAGTCATCGGGAGGAGGACTTGTTCCCAACACCCCTTGTTCAGGGAGTGTCAAGGGTTACAGCTTTCTCTGTTTTTCATCATCGTGTGTTTGAGAGCGGGAGACTAGCTTGTAAGGAGAGACGCAGGTCTTTATATGGCACTATGAAAGAAAAAAGCAAAAAAAAATCACACTAATGAAGAAAATTATGAAGGTTTTCTGGGTTTTGTTTGGTTTCTTTTTCATCACTCCACTATGCACGACTCAGTTTGCCCAGCTCTGCTGATGTCCTTGTCTATTAGAGGCTATTTGCTGAGAAGAGGAAAGGAAGATGAGGTAGAGAAAGAATTGCCATGTTTTAAAAGGTCATAAATTGGTTAGTCATAGAAGCTTACAAGTGGGTGAAAGAACTCCACTTTCCCCGAGTGATTCTTACTTATTACAAACATCAACTATAAGCTGTCATTAAAATAAACATCAAACAAGCAACAACAACTACTAAAAAAAAAAAAGAAATCCAAGATTTTTAATTTATATGCTTTTTCTAATTGGTCATGTTCACTTTATACTACTTGCAACCTGGTAATCATTCTGGTGGGAAAAAAGCATACAGCAGCAGTGACAGGTCTGCTCAGCCCGGAAAGGTGTTACAGCGAGAAAAGCATTTAACCAACATTACCCTCTACTAGAGACTAAACATGGTACCTGCCTATTTATTACTGCTTGTAGCCCTAATCCTGCTAACTCCAAGTCAGGAAATTAGGCACAAATCCTTCCCTTGTTCTCTGGAAACTAGAGAGAATCCTCAAGCAGCAGCCAGAACTTCTATATGTCAATGTAAAAAAAAGTAATGGGAGCTGTCCCTAGAACACTGATAATTTTATTTCCTCATAATATATCTCTAACAGACTCAAAAATTGCTTTCTTATAGATGTCACTGTACCAGTATGTCCGTGTCAAACACTGTAAAAATCACATTCCATGTCCCAAAGGATCAGATGGCCATTGTAATTTATTAAGATTTGAAAACTTTTACCTTCCATCACTTTGTGCCAGGTAAATGTGATTTGAAGATTTATTTTGAAATCATAAAGGCTAGCAACTTCTGTCATCAAAAGCAAATGCTGAGTTCCTGACATAAAAAATCCCCACAGCTCTGGAAACAAATAGATCTTTAAGAAAATCCATACTGAACATCAATAGACTAGTGAGTGTGGGACATACTGCTGAAGTGACTCACAGAGTAAATATTGCTGAGGCCAGCTTCATCACTCACCCTGTCTTCCCCCTGGCAAGTTCCAGTTCTTTTCTCTGCCTCGGTTTATCTAAGTCCAATATGGAGAAGACAGTCTATGACTGATGAAAATTAATGAGTACAATTTCAATTGTCAGCAAGTGCATTTGGTACATCCTGGAGAGGTCACTCTACATGAAACTTTCTGCAGTGCACTTGCAGTCTAACTGAGGTGCTAGTCAAAGCAGTCTGTCGACATACAAAGAACAGAGTAAACTTGAATACACCAGATAAAATGCTGGAACCATAAAGTGGGATGTTTTTTTTGTAATGGTCCACACAAAAATTAGTTAAGGAAGCTGCATGGTATGACCTAGGATTATTAAAAATAATTTAAAATACAGCAAAATCTGCTTCCTCTTACACCAGGCCTCACTGCATGTCCCATTCTCCAGCTTCGGCCAGGCGTCTGTGTAATGGGTTGAAGTGCCAGCAGCCAGCTCTGTCAACATGCCTGTAGATATTATGACTATAACAAGGTGAACAGGGGAATTAAAGCAGTCTTTTTCCTTTCCACTCAGTTGTTACCTAAAGCCAAAAGGTAGAATGATTTTGTCCATGCAGCTTAAACTTGATTAACTCTTGGATATTTTCTTTCCTTGATGTCATATAAAAAAATAAAGTACCATTTTGCATGTACTTCTACGAAGATTTTGTCGTTACTGCGGTGTGTTTCATACTGATATCTGGGTAAATTTTCCTGTGACAGATATGGATGTGGATAATGAGATCTTAAAACATGTTTCCAAGTAATTAATTTAATTACATTAACTGGCTTAAAGTGACCTTTAAAGGCCGCTCCCTTCTGATCCCTTACAATTACTTGAGAGCTATCTACCATTAAAAAAAAAAAAGAGAAAAACTTGCACTGCATAATAACGTGGAAAAATGGTCTTTGCTCCCTTGTTTAATGAAAATAGCAATGTGATTTCAGACTCTAGCATCCCTTATTAAAAGGGTAAAACTGTGAGGTAAGATTTTTCTACAGGTCCCAATTAAAGAAAGAGCAAAAATTTTAATATCAATATCCGCAGACAGAATTGGTAGGCATTACTTTCATTAACATTTAGAAACCCCTTTACTCACAGCGTTAGGGCCCGAAATTTTCAAAATTACTGCTCATGGAGGCCCACCTGCTTGTTTATTTAACTTTATTTAATTTTGCTATTTATTCTGCATTCAAGAGTGGGAGCAAAGTTAAAATCTTTCTTTCCCTGGAGCCCTCATCAGCTTCCAGGCATGACAGGAGACAGAGCTGCTATGCTTTCCCTTTTTCAAAAACAAGAGGTATCCAAACTCATGGAAATTCCAATAGGTTCCCTGTCACCCTTTATCACAAATTACAGGAGAAAACATGTGAGAAAAAATGACAAGAGGACTCAAATGTTTTTGTAGTCTGTCCTTTTGCATGGTTAGAAAGGTTTAGGGGGGGTGGCCCTAACACCAGACTTGGTATATAGTACTAAAGAAGAGAGAATCAAGAGACAAGATAGAGTGCTGTGTGGTCCATCCTACTGGTTATCAAAGTGTTAACAGAATTTTGGCTCGTGACAACTCACACTCACTAAGAAAAAGCTCAGGAAAGATTTGGAGGGCATCATCCACAGGGGAACAATTCCACTTGATGGTATGGACAAGACTGAGACAGACTGTTGTTCTTCTAAAACAGTGCCCCTCCATGCTCACAGTGATGAAGGGATGCCACGTTTCCTCATTGATCTGCCTTGCCTTGGACTGCAATAAGGGTACATGGCAGTCTGGGCTCCTTTGGCTTGGATGCAGACAAACTTAATTGAATACTGCATAACCTTTAAAAATAATCTACTTCAAGTCACAAAGTTATTCATGGAGAGTTATTTTTCTCTCCAGGGCATCTGTTTTACTAAATACCATTAGTGGCAATGCTTCGTCACTTCTTTTCTACCACTTTTCTACACATCTTTCATCAGCTAACTTGAGACTGTTTGACTAATACACTGTAGATGGGTAGGAGAAAAGTGAATCTGTCTGAGCAGTTGAGCTACTGATTGGGTTATTTGCTTTACTTCTCTTGAAAGCATATGGGTAGAGTCCACCCTTTTATGCCAGCATCACCCGTTAACCTTAGTGATACTTGGATCCATTTACATCAGGAATGAATTTAATGTGCAAACATATGTCATCTGCATTTCGTTATCTGTTGATTATCTGTTAGCTCCAGCTGAATACCCTCGCTGTGTTAATTCTTACCATGTATGTTCTCTGCATGTCCTTAGCAATTGCACAAGCATGCATTACTGAGCAATTTGTGTAGATCTTAATTATTCCAATTTACTGCAAGTGAGGTACTTGATGTGACTAACAAAATCAAGTCTTTCATAGATGTTTCTTTCATTCAGTCTCATAGACTTCACTTTATTGAAAAGGGTAGGGATGAGCAAGCAGAAAAGTTTATATCCTCTCAAAAAATGCATGATATCACAAAATGGAGATTATCAGGCCCCAAAAAATGGGTCAAAAGAGGACCTATCATTATGGTTGTGCTAAAAAATAAATGTGACAGTATTTGCCTTGCCAGAGAAAAGATATTGACACCTCAATAGTAAATTAAATAGACCAAGCAACTACCTATCTACCATAGGGAAAAGTCTGATTTAAATATTATCTCTTAGTTTAGACTTTTTCTTCTCTCCTGGTCATCTTGTATGTTCTGTAACAGAGGTCTCATGTGTCCCCTCTTCTGAATGTGTTCTACACCTTTGTTCTTTTTATAATTAGTACCTATTGCTTGGTGTTCCATATGGCACCAGCAGGGAGTTAGTGGTTGCTCTCCTGACTTTGGTAAAAGGGAACTTTTGGAGGAACAAGTTAGGAGACTATAAAAAAGATATTTATTTATCGGTAAAAATTAATTTCTATGCCAAATTACTGACAAGGCCTCTCATTTTGTTCCTAGCCTATAATACTGTCTGACATAAAATGTTAAAATCAAGGTTTGCATAGTTGATTCTACTTTGGCAAAAGATCAAAGCTTTTTTCCTAGTTTATAATTAACTAATCTATTTTATTCTAGTGCAAAAACAAAGAAAGAAAAAATAGAAAAAAGAGATGGTGCAAATACAGAAAGAGTTGTCCAGCAAATCATTGTTTTATGGAAATGGACACCTATTTTGCAATTAATTATGCTATTTCTGGGAACAAAGTTTGTCATTTCTGTTGTGCATTTTACTTCAAGGTGGATGTAAATTAATTCTCCTGTCCTGGAAAACATTTCCATCATATATCTCCTGTGCCATTTTTTCTTCTGCATGATGAAAGGATGTCCTCTGGCATATTTTCATGACCATGATAGGAAGTGCATAGAGCCAAAGGAGGCAGCAGTTCTTTTGGACAATAGCCTAGACATGGGTTCCCTCAGCTGGAACACAAGAATCAAGGCATGGCTTTGCCTTTATCCCATGTGCCAGTTTTCTGAAGAGCATCCCAAAGCAGGCCACAGTAGGTCACAGTAGGTCAGCTATACCTACCAAAACTGTTCATTAACCATTCACTAACTCAGAATGATTCACTATGCCAAAGGTCAATTTTCCTGCAACACTGGGTAACCAGATCCTTGTATTAAGAAATAATTTGTAACTTAAATGCTGAAAAGAACAATGAAAATGCTTTTACAGTCCCACAGATCCAAGAAACAGCATGGCTGTGGTTTCAGTGTCAGATAAAAAAGCAGCTTGAATTTCTGTCACTCGCAGCCTAAATGAATGTTGTAAGTATTGGTCTGCCTAGATATGGGTACTAGCATAGCCGTTTTGACTGGAGATGACTCCAGAGATCTGAAACTTTTCAGAGAAGTTTAAGCACCATTTTAGTGCTTTGTTGTCTTCTGAAAACCAATACATTTTATCACAAGATAATCACGTAACTCAGGAGGCTCAGCTAGAATTCCTGCTCCCAGCAGTGGAGAGCTAGGAAGGCAGCAACCCATCAGATTTCACTATGCTGCAGAAGCTGAGCAGCCAAAAATGTCCTAATTGGAAAGAATCATTCACACAGATTATGCAGAGGTTGGGTATGGTGGAACAGATATAGGTGCAGCCGGACACATCATCTACAGCCAGTGCCTCGTGGTACATTGCCAACCTCACCTGCCCAACTGTTCCCAGGTGATCCTTGGGCTGTTCACGAATGAAAGGAAAAGCTTCCTCTATTCCTCGATTCTTTGAAGACTGGTAATGGACAGAAACACAAACAGAGTACACAGTTTTACTGAATCTTAAATTAAAAAACTCCACATGAAGAAAACAATTTCAACATGAATGAGTTCTTTCATTGTGAAAATAATTGTGTATGATGGTCTTCCCAGCGCAATAACTCTCACCTCTGATGTGCCTTCACACTTGTAGATGCGATTTGACTCAGTTATGTTCAATAAGTTCTGCATATGATGTGTGTTAAGTTTAGAACATCTTTTTGCATCTTGTTCTAACTGCAGGGTGTGCTTCTGCGTCACAAATACCAGTACATATGCTTTCTCCTAGACATCTTTGTGCAGATGTTCAAACTGGTTGTTAATTGAACAAGAATTCATTTTCCTATCAGTTTCGTTCCATCAGGAACTACACTCAATATTTTTGTTTTATTTATTCTCCCTCTATTTTCCTGTGTTGTAAATAATAAACTTTCATTCATTTTATCTGTTTCCATAATACAACTATTTCTTTGACAGTTTGAGAGCTCTGTCTGTATTATCCCTCTCACTGCTGGCACATCATGAGAACTCTTTTTCACCTTTTAATCTCTTGTTGCAATAACCCACAATAGGAGAACAGAAAATACAGCAACAGCAGTTTTATCTTTAGCCTGGGAAAAGGTTACTGTCCTAATAGCACCAAAGATCTTACTCTGGTGTTTCACAAGTATCACTACAAAGCATTTGCTCAAGTCAATATCACATTAGTCTTAGCAAACCAGCATCTTCATCCTAGTTCAGCCACAAGCAAAATGGAAATTATGGTTTTTATCACCTAGAGTAAGGCCAAATACAAAGGTAGTGTTTGCAATATACTTCCAAATGCAGCATATTTCATTGGAAACATGGAAATTCAGATTATCATTAGAACTGGTGGTGCAAACAAGAAGGCTGCCAGGTCTGCAGGTCACCTGTGTCAGCCTCTGCATCTGCCACTCAGCCAAAGGGAAAATCTGTTGGCCCCCTTCTCCCACACATCAGAACTGCTCAGGCCCAAGCTCTGGGGGCTCCAAGTCTCCTCAGTCTCCCCTTCCAAAAAAGTCAAATTGAAATTTTGTTGGCATCCACATGGCAAACTGATATTTACTTTCTTTTCTGTAACTGCACCAAAGACCATTCTCACTGGGATAATCAGGCTTCTCTCTTAAACGAGTTTTACTCTGATGTCACACTCTTGGCAATCAAGAAGTCCTTCTTGGTTTAGGACTTGTATAATGGGAATATCTGGCTTTGCTAAACTACTAGGTAAAGCTGGAAATAGATTTAAATTAAGAGATGATAAATGTTACAGAGTAGATATGCATAGGCTTCTGCTTTCATCTGCTCCAAGGAGCTGGAAGAAACAGGATTTGCATGGTTTCTTAGGGAGAAAAAGAAACATCCACGAAAACCATCACATTATTCCATATTTGGTAATTATATATCTGCTACCGGAGAATAAACATTCCCCAAATATTGTCCATCATACAATTCACTCAGTCAAAAACATATCGGAGCTTCTGCAAAAAACAATTTACAAAGCTTTCAGTCAGCTCTTGACATCTCCCCAGATTCAATCCCTTACAGGCTATTATGCCAGGACATGGGGCTCCAGCAAAATTTACTGATCTATTTCAAAGTTTCTTACGTGGGCAGGTCACATTGAAAGCCTTGCTGGAGGAAAAGCTAAGGAAAATTTAATCACAATCTTCTGGTCCTGGTTACAAGGGCTGAGACCAATTTATCACTCTATGGGTATAACCAAAACTGTGTATTCTACACTCTCTATCTAATTTCTGGTAAACTGTTAATAATGGATCATTTGCAGCAGCTGCCCAGGGCACACCTGAAACCTCAGGCTAAGAACCCTGTAAGGCAGGAGAGTGTTTCTTTGTCTTCACACCAGTGATTCTGCTGTGATATTTCGCCTCAGGAAGGCATTAGCACTTCACACCCAGCCTGAGGGGTCATGTCTGCTAATGGACCTTTAGGGACTGGCATAATGCGCAGCTGCAACAACCTAGACTATCAAAGACTCCAAAATTATCCCATGATTCACAAAGTAAATCACTCATTGTGTCTTGGGGGAGATACTGGGAATTCCCTCCTGAACCTGAGCATGTATAATCTTCAGGCTGTGGGACATGGGGTACCTCCAGAGGAGGACCAGAACCTCAACAGGACTGCAACTGCTGCTCTCAACCAGACTGAGACCATCATCCTCACCAACAGGTTTTCCTTTCCTTTTTCTTTGTCCTCAGTGGAACCATATGGCACTCAGCACAAGGGCTAATGAACACCATTCTGTTCATGCTCCAGGGTGCTGGGTTATACATCTGGTTTTTGTGGGTTAAAACCTATTTTTCTCTCTTTATTGTATTTATTGTACTCTTTTCAGTAAATTGTAACTCTGACTTGTAATCTCTCTTGAGTTGGGTTCGTTCCTCCCACTGGATTACCTTTAAACCAGCACACCTGTGTAAGGAAATGTGGTTCCATAGCTTATGAGACAGCTTTTAGCTTCCCCATTGTTGCAGTATGAAATAAATGTTACTGTTGACACTGCAACATTCTTACTTTTACTTTTAGGGTCAATATAGAGTGTGGAAAGTTCAAAAAGTATTGCTTCAAGTAAAGACTCTCCAGTATTAAAAGACCCTAAGAGGGCTATCTATTGGGTCTAGATAGAGACAGGGCCATATATAGCCTGCTTGATTTCTCCTAGGATTTCATACTATTGATGATTTTTAAAATACATTTCTTCTGCCTAGAAAAACCGAAACAAAATCCACAAACAAAAAATCCCAGAAGGAATAAATGAAAATGTTATGAAATGGCTATACTCTTCAGACTGAACCTCTGCCAAAAATGTATCTGACTGCATTCGCTGTATACAAAGCCATTGAAACACAGGAAAAGACTAGATGCAGCAAAATTGGAAATCTGCAAGCTGTGGAGACAGAAATGCAGGAAGCAGAGACATGGTATCTGCTTCTTTATGTGCTCAGGCTTTTTATTCTGGGCAGACATGAGCTGGCAATGTACCAGACTAAACATCCACTTTTAAAATATCTGGTTTTACATCTTTGGAAAAAAACTTTCATAAAATCATAAGGGTGATCCCTATGACACTGAGAACTGTACCAAGCAGGCTCGGGGAGAATGACAATTCTAAGTGACACCAGGGGCAGGCAATGAGGCTGTAAAGGGCAGTAAAGGGTCCCCCCAGCAGCAGTACAAAACCTGTGTCGAAAGGGTGTTGCAGCAGAGACACTCATCTCCATCCCTTAGCTGGCCAAATCAGCTCAGCAGTGGTGCAATGCCATGCCTCCAAACTGCTTCCCATTTCCAGCTTGGGTTATTTCCACTACCTCATACATCTCTGATGAGTTAGGAAGAGGCTCTCACTGTTGTTCCAGTGGGGAAAGCAAACTGAGAAGACAGGGAATTATCCCATGTGCAACCAAGGGTCAAATTCTTCCTAATTGTTTACAGTGAGCTAGCATTGGGGATGCTGTCACTCTTTCCATCCAAATTGTTTTTTATAATGTTGCTGACAAGCATGTCTAGCTGTTATATAATTAATGATCTTTTCCATCATTAAAAAGCAAATTTAAAAAACACAGCAAAGTTCCTTTCTGGGTATGTTGTCACCCAACCACACACCTTCTCTTTCAAAAGTGAAGAGATAAACTAGATTACTTTCTATACTCTTTTAAGTCACATGTTTATCAGGATGAGACTACTCAAAAGAAAATTTGTAATTCTTTGAAAAGTGCACAGTGTGCCAGTGACATGGGTAGTTTCTTAAGCACAAGTTTGCCAAAGCACAGGCTACAGTTACCAGAGAACACAAAACAAACTCCAAACAGAAAAGCACATCTAGTTAGCAAAATGCATTATTAATAGGAACAGCACTGGAATAGCAGGCAAAACTCCATGTAAAATGGAGGCTGTTCCTTGGGAAGTCACAACAGCTCCCACCAGAGTGCTCATCTGTTTTTAAGCATTATGCCAGGAGAGCAGTCAAATTCAGTTTTGTAAAGAATTAAGATGAGCTAATATTAGAATATTAGTTGTTTGCATTGCAGGGTATGTGCAACCAGATAAATGGGTACCGATGAAAGCTGTGGCCTAGGTCTGTTCTGTTCTGCCAGGTCTGGTCCAAATGATGTACAGCCACAATACCAGCATCCCTTCTCCGTATTAACCTAGCCCACTCCTTTGCACATTGCTTATAAGAACATTGTTTAACGCAGTGTTGTAGACCTTTTCAGGCAGATCTTCACTCATCTGGATTGGGAACTTTTACTTTCCTCTTACTTGGGATACATGCTCTGAATAGTTGTGCCTTCAACTTAGAGAAATTTCAGTCACCTTTTCCACTCAAATTTTAGAAGTCTACAGTATAGTCAGTGCAAACTAAATCCTTCTGAAATCATGATATTTTGTTGCAGATTTCTTTTGTTTCTTTCCATGAATATATCCATGATCCAAGATGCTGCTTCCTTGCTTGCTACTCTAGCCTACCACTGACGCAGTTCAAAAGCACTGTTTAAACGAGATTATCAGGGAAAAGTAGGGACATGGCTGCAAACAGATTTGCTGGGGGACACATCTAATCTGTAGTGGAATTTTTTTCTCTCCGCAGCTATACAATTGTTTCTATCTTTCTGACTTTCCTGGTCAGCACTATTCAGAGCTGATTTTCCAGCAATAACAGTTTCACCAGCCTATCCTGTCTTTGCTGCCTTTTCAGAGTTAATGGATTTTTATTTTTTTTGTTAATTCAAATGCTTTCCTTTCTCATTTAATCTCCCTGCATTTGTAAATATTGTGTTTCTTATTCATTAAACCCAACATTCTATTTCAAATTGATACATATATCTCTTTCTTATCTGCTGCATTTTCCAAGACAAGGAATATTAGCACATAATTTTCTTTACCGTGCATTCTGGTGACCTTCAGCATTCCTCCATCTCATGACAAATCCCCCTTTACTCAGTATTTATTGCCATCAGTGAAATTCATAAAAGCAGCCTACTTGTTTCCACCATTTCTTTCACAACTCCCATTTTTTGTGCCAGACTCAGTCTAGGATGATGGGTTTCTGGGCAGCATTCTTCACTGATTCCTTAAGTTTTTACTGTATGCCAGGAGTTTTGCCTGACAGCAGGAACTCCTGGAGGAATTCTGGTTAACTGGAATGAAACAACTGTGGAGTTACAGAAGTGAATGGTAAACTAGTCTATGTGGAAGGAAAAGCGCTACAGCTTTATAACATATCCCAGTTTAAGATTAGGTATGAATCTCAATAAGGTATTTTCTTAGGGTATTTACATAATTTTGTGTATTTTCCTTCCATAAGACTGTAGAAAGATTCCGATTTATNTTATCGACCAAAAGTAAAATAATTACATTTCATTTTATGTTAGCATCACTACATAAGTGGGAAATATCTACCTTTTTCTTTTCTGTTATTTTGGACTATCCACCAGAGTTGAGTACATGCATAATTTTTAGCTCATATTCTGAATAACCTCACAATACAGATGAAGGGCGATTTCCCAGCCATTTCACATTCCTGGTGAAATATTCCATGTTACAGATGTCATGGACCTTCTCTGTGGAACAATTAAATCACCCTCTGTCTGTACAATCATGATTCACCTTTTCTTCTGCTTCCTCAGCTCACAAATATTCTGGTCCCCACACTGGCACCAGAGGAACTGTCTTTGAGGGTGCGGCTCATGAGTGATTGCTGAGTGGAGTCACCTCTAGGAACCTGGTCTGTGAAGAAGGGAATTCACTGTGCCAGAGAACTGAGGAGCCTTGCCACCAAGACCATTATTCCCGACTACTACAGTAAATCTTTGGGGCCTTGTCACTGAGGCTAAGTTTAAGTAATTAATATATAAGCATTTATATTTTGAATTGTATCCATTCCCAGCCTCTCTTTGTAAACCAGCAGTTAAAAAGGTATGCCAAAGGCATATTTAAACACCCCAGGAGAGCCAGATACAGCTTAGGTAAAGCACAGTATGTTTTCTCATCATGGTTATATAGCAGGCTTTCAAACACATCTCTTTAAATATTTGCTATAAAGCACAATCTAATTCCTTACCCAAAGTCAATGAATATGCAGCTTAGCTCATTAACAACAAAATTCACAATGTAACTGAAAGACAATTAGTTATTCCAGGATCGTCCCAGCCTTTAATTACACCAAGATAAACATATCACAGTGGGGAAATCCAAACGTTGTTTACACTGCATAGAACATACCTCTTTGGCTGAGGAGGACCACTGCAAAGATATGATTGCCAAGATAATGAAAATTATCAGACTGGTATGATATTTTTGTTCTTTTAATTTTTTTTTGTATTTATTATAGAAAGTATCCAGCATCTGTGCTTTCAGGGCAAGGGAGTGTCGCACTATTTAAAAAAGAGAAGTTTTCACTTTCATAGCTATGATTTTATACTCAGAGAAATTCATATAAGGTCATTACTGAAAATCCTTCCTCTTTTTAAACATACCTTTTTAAAATTGAACTCACTGGCATTAAGTCCTCCTTTTTAAATGAATAGTATTCCTATAGGCATAATAGCATCACCGTAAAAATTGAATTTTGTCACTTATCCGCTTTCCTTCTATTTTCTGTTGATGTGTCACCCTAAATCAAGTAGACATAGAGCACTGAAGACTTTTTCCTTCTCCCACACAATGAATTGGCTCAATACAGCAAGGCATCAATAAATGCAGACCATAAAATATATAGGTTGCACAAATTCATGAGAAGTTAAAGAGCGCACAGCTCCACAACTGGGGCAGGATTACCCTGTGTACCCTGCTGCCAAGTAGCAACCCCACTCAAAATATGAGAAGGACTGAGCAAAGCCTTAAGCAGACTGTATCTTTTCTGCTAAAAAGAAAATAAAATATTTGCTGGCTGTATCACCTCAATGTACTTTTTGTGAAGATGTCAGAAAGAATGATAAGAGTTTACATAAAGGTTTTTTCAGTTTGCCTTATAACAGTAATTATGTGGATTACATGTATTTTATAGGTTCCTTGTGCTTATGGTAATGAGGTTTTAATATCAAGCTCTATGACAGAAAGATTGAAGCAAGTATTTTTCCTTCATTATTGGGTTTGGTGGCATTTGCCATTGCAGAATGCCAGCTTAGCCGAGGATCTCAAACTTTTTCATTAAATGCATTAGGAATTCTACTTGCTTCTTGGATTCATCCTTATTTTTCACACACATTTGAATATTCTAATCTCATACTATTAAAGGATGGCAAAGCTTAGCAAATTTTTGCCTTAGCCAAGCTGGAATGATAGTAATTCTGTATTTGACATGTTTTGGTATTAGTCTTGAAGTATTTCCATCATGACAGAAAATAAAGCAAAATGCCATCCCCGTAAACCAGATCCTGAGGTCCTTTATTAATTGTTACCTGACATTGAGTGTGACTAACTGCAAACTGATAAAAGTCTAAGGAATTTAAAAGTTATTTAAATTGCAGAGTGTAATAAGTTATTTTTAATTTACAACACTGTATTTTATATGTGCTTGCATTTTATTTGTGGATGATGTGCATGTAACTGTGGAAGAAGGTCAGGTTCATTTGACTACACTATTTACTTATGGCTATTGACACTTCATAACACAGATGGTGCAAAGAATCAATTTACTGCTTTGCAAATCTACAAATAAGAAAATGGAATTCAGATTGCTTATATTATATGGTATGCATGCATTTTTTCTCCTTGGTTTTGCTGTCCCAATTCAGTGGTTAATGTCTTCCTTGAAAGGAATATGCTTAAATCTTCAATCTTTCTTTAAACAAAAGGGGATATTGAGACTCAAATGGTTGGCTCACTTGGTTAGAGCCTGATGTCAATAAAGTCAAAGTTGTGAGTTTGATTCCTCTATGAGGCATTCACTTAGGAGCTGAACTCAGTGATCCTTGTGGAGCCCTTCCAACTCAGAATATTCTGTGATCTGTGAAATATAGCTAGTCCCTGTTGTGCATTTGAGACAGTGACTGTTGAAAGAGAGTTTATGATCTCCAGGGTATAACAGAGAATTAAATGCTGTCCTGTATTTCCAATTCTTCTTTCTAGCCAAAGTGGACTTGAACAAGTAATGCTCTACACAAAATCTACATCAAATAAATGTACAGTTAGAACTGCCTTGAGAAATACAGTTAGAACTACAGATTCAGGAAAAATGCAGCAAATATCAGCACTTTATATGCACGCACAGGTGTCCCTTTGGTCTTCAGAGCACTTTGGTAACATTCCCTGTCTTACACTGAAATACCCACTTATTGCATTGGCTCCCAGGCTGCAGTACAAGCATGGAAGTAGGACAGACCATGAAAAATAGATCAGGTGTGTAGAGTAAGAAGCTACTTTGTTTCCCATAAAATATATAGAAACTTATTCTACTTCACACATCTGAGTTTTACCATTGTTCTTACACTTACTGACTTAATCCTGAGGGTTTAGCTCTGGCCACAAAACTGAGGAACATTACCCACACAGCTTTCTCGGGTTTGAATTTGTTGGCATATCATATTTTCTTACCTTAGGCATAGCTTGAAATAAATCTCCATATGGCATTTTAGCAGAACCCACGCCCTCATGATGTGGTTTCTTAAGGGGTCCCCTCTACTACTGTATCTCCAAGTACCAGTCCAAATAATGAACTCAAAGCTGTTTTAGCAATATGGCCACTGGCTTACAAAAGAGCTTCTGTTCAGTGGTGGCACATTTGTCATATCCATACCTGCTGTGGCATTTACCCACTGTCCAACATCACATCAGAGACAGTGGATCACCAATGGACTGCTGGAGATTTGAATGGAAACAACAGTCTTAAAGGTGGTCATTCATGATGAAAAAAGGAAGCAGTGGTTTGCACAGTTGGTTTCCCAGCTGTGAACCAGGCCATGAATCTGCTAACTTCATCTTAATAATCCTTATCACACTGTAGAAACACTTCTGCACAGGGCTCAGAACCACTCAGAGACACAGGGTAAGTCAGACACAAAGCTGAGGAAATACCCTCCGGTGAGATGATAGCAGCCAGTGGTAGAACTGTTTGGACATGCTGCTTCATACTAGTTACTGGAGAGCGCTGACATTCAAGATTCTCACTTTGATGTCAGTCCCAGAAGTTTGGAGGTGAGCCCAAAACCAGCTGAAAACAGCCACTATCCAGGCTTGCTGAATAGAGCAGCCAGGGGATGAATACTGTTCTCTGCTAATGTGGGTGAGGTCCTCTTCTCCTCCACAACAGTCCTCTTGGCTGAGTTAGTTTTGGTTTTATAAGTGCTATGCAAATATAAAGTTTAAACAGCCGTGTATTTTCCTGAAATGACATTTATGGCTGGGAGTAGCTGCATAAACTTCGTTTCCTTTCTACTCCTACAGTAAAGCATGCATTCTGCAGCAGTTGTTGTTACCTTGATCCTCTTTTATCCACCTGAAAAGTGAGAAGACTATCCTGAGACCCGCACTACAAGAAAGTTTACTCAGTTTCAAGCACAGGTAACAAGGTAGAAAATACTACTCAATACAGTGCATCAGCATGTGACTGCCACAAGACAGGACTGGAAGTAACAGCATTCCAAGAGAGGCTTCTGCTAGAAGCAACGGCTCCTGAATCCCCAAAACAATGGCTGTTTCAAACTGCTGGTTTACAAAATGAAAAGTATTATACTGTGAACACCTGGATTGTTTGCCATGTTTCCTCTCTCAGCTCCATCTAACTTCTAGCCACCTTTCACATTATAAAAGAAAATTATAATCTGTCTACCCTGAGGTCTGGTGGCCCATTCTTTGCCATCACTGTGCAGTTCACCAACAACTTGCAGAACCATAAACCTCATAACACTTTCAGATACATAAACTAAGCATTTTGGTGGTGCTTATACTAGTTTCATTAGGGAAAGTGGTTGAGATGATGGGGTTTGGAGGTTTTGGGAGGGGAGGAGGTTTTTCTTTTAATTTTAAATTGGTTCATTAAGACTTAATTTGAGGCAGAGGTTTTCAGAAATGTTTTTCTGAAAGCCAGATATATGCCTTTGGTTTTCAGGTGCCCACAATGACTCTTTTAAAACTAAAAAAATAAAAACTCCCTGAAAAAAATCCACTGTCTTGTTGGGGTTTTTTTAATTTTTTTTTATTTTATTTTTCATAAATCAGTAACAGCCTAGGAAAATCAGAGATTCAGCATGCTCATATTTAAAAACAAAAATGATTACCCCCAAGCAAGTTTAATTAAACTAACAAGGGTTTACAATGCAGAAGAAATAGGTCAGGAAGGAATAATATAAAACAAAATTACTTCTTGAAAATAGTCCAAGATAAGCAAGGCAAGTCTGAACCTGGTCTTTAATGGCATCAGGGAGAAAATGGGATTGTGAAGGGTACTAAGTCATAGGAAAGACAGTGGCATCTGTTATCTAACCATAGCAGCAGAGCATTCCCATTGGTTGTTTTGTGAGGAAAGTTACTTTTCCAAATGCAGTTTGTGGAAGAAAGAATAGGTTAGGCTCTAATCTTGACCTTTTATTATGAACTACTTTTTGGTCAGTATCTGTCTGAATAATGCAAATTATCCATGCACTCTTTTAAGAGCTTGGCTTTCTGGCACGTGAAGCAGAAGTTGCAACATAGCTTCTTTGCAGCGTTGACCATTCATTCTCTACAATACAGAGGTGTGAATTGCATCAAACTACTAGAGTTGGCATCTAAAATTTTGCCTTCATTATTTTCGATAACCTCTGTAGAGTCATTCTATAACCAAGATGCAAAATATCAAATGAGTTCGTCTTATCCAGTTATTCCCTACCTTTTGATAATATTTCAGGAATTTTAGTTACATGAGAGCAAACTTCCAGTAACTTTTCCTCATCTCAGTCCCCAGATGCAGGTTTTATTGTACTGTCCCATCTTATACAGCAAACCATTATTCTTACAATCAAACTACTTTACTTAAGAAGTTGGTTCTTGAGAGCAATAGTATAAAAAAAAAAAAAAGTATAGTCTTATGGATGATAAAATCATCCCCAAATTCTGCCAGGGGAACTGGTTAAAAAAAACCCATCAACTGAGCTCAGAAAAAAAATCTGTTCAGCCTTTGAAGAGGGTCATTTGATCATGCAGGACATATTGCTAAGCACTTTTGTCAATTCTTTGAACTCGTATCAGTTACTTTATCTTGGGTTCTATGCTATTGAATGTTTTCCACTCAAGTAATGAGGTAAACCTTTCCCCTCTGCAGCTAAACTTCCCCATTTTAGGGGAGCTGGAAACTACTCTCTGTTCTGCAGTGTGTACATGAGTTCTGCTTTTGGCTTCCTGATGTTTCCATTCCTGCTGTGAAGTGCGAAACCTTTTCTGCTACTTCTAGCTCCTTCTCTGCCTTTCTGCTGGTATTATTAAACCACTAATGACATAGCTGTCAAATTATTAATAGATATCTTGATTTCTTTGTACTTTTTGAACTTGCCCCATATTGTCCCATTTACCTTCCTGAGTTGCTTAAGCATGATATGGTGGTTATTTACAAAACAGACCCACTCATATTTACATGCACTGATTCAGGGCAGTGCTGTACATCTGGCTCTGTGTCATCCTGAATCCAAAATCAGAACAGATGCTGGAAACAAACCCCTGGGGCCATCACAGACCTGCCAAAGGCTGGCACAGCTTTCCTATGCCACTTCACCAACATGAGCAAACAGCTACAGGAATTCAAACAATTGAAGCAAAGCCCTCTAAGCAATTCCTCTAAGCACAGAGGCATTTCCTCATCCTCCACAGAGATAAATAAGAAATTACCAGGAGGAAGCTGCAACCCCAAAGTAGGACAATATTTAAGGAGGATGAATTGCAAGCAGAGAGCTGCGGTGCAGGCAGTGTGAAGGCAATCACTAAAGACCAAATAATTCAACTTATTCCCAGAAGAATGAAGACCAAAAAGGAGCCTATAGGTAACAGCTTGGGGAAGTCATTAAGGAGACAGACTGGTCTGAAACAGGTCTGCCAGCTCTTGGAGCAGTGAAGAGTTTTCTCACACTGGAATAGCTGACCTATAGGGTCTGGGCTCTTCCCACTATTTCAGGTAAAAGAGAAATAACATTGTCCTGTGTGCTGCATAATTATAGTTGTCCCAAAATGAAGTCTTTTACAGCAGTAGGATGGGCAGTTTATGAAGTCTAAGCAACAATTTAAGCTTATAACTTGACTTGAACTGTTCTAGCCCAATATTGCCAACAGGTCTGTTTGGCTGTCTCAGACACGGGACATTTGTGACTGAAACTGGTACTACCTCAACCATTGGCAACTCTTTCAGTGGCTGGAGTCCCTCCAGGAAAATACCCATTATTTCAGTTCCTTTCTACTATTCTTACACAGGAGGATATGCCTATCAAAACTATCAAAACTTGCCATGCTGCAACTCTGACGTATATTAGGGAGAAACCCAATCCTACTATGAGTTTGAATCTGCTTTCCAGGATTCAGGAACATGCATAAAACAACAGGAAACCTTTCCTTGCCACTGCCCTACAGTTTGACCTCTGTGGAGAATCTGAGGCCTCCAGACACACTTCAAATCAGAAAAATAGGGTCTGCGACTCCTTTCATTCAGCACCATTGCTGTTATTGCTGCCAGGGAGAAGTTTCTGTTGCCTTTACAGTGAATCACAGAATGCTTGGATTTGGAAGCAAACCCTGGAGGTCATCTTGTCCAAACCCATGCTCCAGGAAGGTCAACCAGATCATGTTGCCCGGAATCATGTTCAGTCTCCTTCTGAATGTTGCCTCTTGTCCTGTCACTGGGCCCCAGTGGAAAGAGCCTGGCTCTGTTGCCTTTGCCCCTTCTCTTCATGTATTTATTGGTAAGATCTTCCCTAAGTGCAAGAGCTGCAAGTAATTTATTCCTCTACCAAGAACTCATGAGGTATTGAGAAGAGTCTGCCCTAATGACAGTTCTTTCCCCTCATTAATTTTCCCTCTCATCTTCACTCAGGAATTTTGAGGGAGTATGTATACCAGCTTTGTTTATTTATTCCTTTAGCCTCCTTTAATAACTTATTAATAAGACCATTCTATCAGTCCTGCTTTCTTCAGTGAATAAACTGGCCATGACAACATCATGTAGGCACTAAGCACAGCACATAAATTTCTTGGGGTTTTTTTCTTCTTAAGCTGTCACCTGAAACACCTTTGGCCTGTAGCAACCTCTCCTCAGGGTTACAAGGGGTTGCCCAGTTCCTTGTTGTCCAAAGTTACCTTCTCTTCCAGAGCCCCTAAGTACTGCTTCCTCTCTCACACCTAGTAAAAAGCAACAGCAAGAAAACCAAATAAGACCCTTTGTGTAAGTTTTGAGTAGTCGGAACCATTTATTTATTTACTTGTCTTCTTTTCTTTGGCTCTTTCCAGAATGCACGCTGCTTCTTGTAGTGCTGAGATACTGCTGAGAGAAGAAATAAGGTGTTACTGCCAGTCATTATCAGTGACTAAGACATAAGGCTACTGGCAAAATGAAATTGGGCAGCATTTTGGCAATCCTTGTTTCCCAAGTATTTATATCTGCTACTGTGTAGAACAGAAGTGAAATAACATAACATACCTCTTGTTCAGTAATGCTCATTTTCATCGCTTTCATGTAGTATTTTTTGCAGTTACTAAAAAAAAGCCCTGGTAACTAAAATAGTTCCTAGAGTTTTCGTAGGAAAGAATACTTTTCTACTGTGTCCTGTTTTTTAAAGAGTTACATAAAAAACTTTGTTATTTGACTAAGGTATATAGGATATATGTATATAGGAAACAGCTAGCAATAGAAAAACAGCTTTGGTATATATTCTTAAACTATGCCTTAAAAATTAATTTAGAAGTGCTATTTATAGCAACTGAGGAAATGAACTTTTCCACTTCTTCTTTGGATCCTGCTTCTCTAGGTTACAATATCATGACCAATGTATCTAAACACAAATACTGACTTTGGGGTGGCTTCCCTTCAGCTGAAGCGTTCTCTGTGGGAAATGGTGTTTTGGATGTAATGAACACTTGGAAATACAAGTCTACAGGAGAACAATTTTATGGTTGCATAGACAATCTACTATTGTAAAAGGTAAATTCAGCCTGACTTTTTTTAGCGCTTTTTATCATCTAATCTTGCCGGTCAAAATTACACAAACACACTCATGCCATTAGCAGAGTCTTTCAGTGATTACTTAGCCTTTCAGTCAAGAACATATTTTTTCCTCTGTAAATGTCAAGATACAATTCACATCTCTTGGACTTTGTGTCTAGTAGAATGAAGAGCCCTCCTTGACCAAATCTACATTCCAGAATCAAATACTTATTAATATACACTAATTAATTATCCATTTTTCAACTTTTTTAATAGATAAAAAGCATAACTTCCTCAGCATTTCCATAGAAAATGTATTTTCCAATTCCATCATTATTGTGATGACTTTTCTTTGTTGATTCATAGCATCTTAGATTGACATTAAAACTGGGCAGAACATTCACAAACTGCAGTACTAAAGACAAATACAGAAGGAATATATATATGACATTCAAGATTCCCGTTCATTCTTCCATTTGATTACAGCTTTTCATTAGAAGGTCACATTTGGCTGAATAGTCACTAGAACATTTAGGTTCTTATCACAGTTTTGTCTAGTTTAGATCCCTTCTACTTAATTCTAAAATTTGAAACCTAGGACACATAGAGCTAGGAAACAAACCTTTTTCACATTAGATTGCAGTTACCTTGCACAGATGACTCTTTATAGTTATTAATTTCATGTTTTGCTCTAGTTCAGTATTCCAGATCACAAAAATACTAACAGTTATTCCAAGGAGTAAAAACAGGACAAATTTAGCTCAGTCTCATATGAAGGATTTTCTGCCATGGATCTCTTGTTTGTTACATGTTCCTTGAGATTTATACTTTGTCTCCCATCTAAATTATTCTAGGACAATGGCCTATAAAGTCATCTTGGTTGGAAGCTAACAAAAAAGTGAAGATGCTGATTCAGTAACTAAGTCTTACTTGTAAGCAGCATGTCTACTGTACCCATCAGCTGCTACTGAAAGTGCAAGCCTAAAGAAGAAATCATGGGAATGTTCATGTTGAGGCACAAAGAAGTCTCAATCCCGATCAGCTATCAAAGAACTGTCATATGTTAATTAAAAATGCTACAACATTGCAATGGCACAGCTATTACATGACTTCTGCAATCTCCTTTCTATCTCCCCCCTCCCCCCGCCTTCCCTTTCCTTTATCTTCTCTATCCAGGCTTTCATCTGTACCTAGATCTACCCATGCCTCCATACCCAGTCTTGGCTATCCAGCAAATAAATTTAATGTTTACTGCTGGTGTTTACAGTGCTTCTAGATGTCTCGAATAACAGCAATGTTAATCATAAGTGATGAATCAGAGATCATATGTTAGTCAGCAAATTCTCCTGCTATTTGCAGAGCAATATTGGTCTAAAGTCTAACTTTCTCATTTCCTGTCTGGTGATAATGAAGTATCTGAACCCTGGATGAACCTTAGGCTCAACTCCAATGGGCCATTTGTAGAAGGATGATCTTCCTGGGTACATTAGAAATTCACAGGCTAGCATATGTTAAAAATAAATCCTTTGGAACCCAGTATTCTCAAATCATATTGAAAACATAATTTTCTCTGAAGTAGTTCAGTGACAGACACAACAAATGCAACTTAAATGTCATTTATAAAACGTATATGGTCCATAAAAACAGATTTTTTTTTTTATTTACTTGTTGGGAATTGACAAAAATCATGCTTCTAAACCATAGGCTGAGATCAATGTCATCTTTCTTTTTTTTTACAGAACATTATGTCCACAAAAAACCCAGTTTGTTTAGTTGGCACTGGGTAAGGCAAACATGCTATGAATACAGCAATGAAAAGTCAAACAAATATGAAACACTTTGCACTTCTGCCATGAAAGTCATAACTACATTATGACAAGATGGATCAATAAAGAGAAAGATAGTAAGATAGTCTATTAATTTCATGCAACATTACATAACTTCTCTTGTAGCAGTATTTCAAAACGCATGACCTCATAAGAAGGAAGCTGCTGCAAACATGTTTAAGAACATATCCTT
>VWZG01005487.1:14531-40955 GCA_013396735.1 Grallaria varia | reverse complement strand
TCAGTGTAGCAGAATTATCATGACTTTGGAATTGTTGTTCCTATCTTGAGGGTTACACTCATAGAACTGAGTGTACTTCATTACCTTTAAAAATGAAGGAAAAAAGTTTGATATTGCCTATACTCACCAAAAAAGCAGAGCGAGATAAAATAAAAAACAAAATCAAAACCTCATTATAGCCTGGGAAACTTTCTAAGAGCAAAGCAAGTGAAGCTTTGGAATAGGTTATGTGTCTTTGGAGGTCTTTAAGGACATCTCTCGGTAATAATTTTGGTACAGTTGATCCTGCCTTGTGGCAGAGGGATAATTTAATGAAGTCCTGAAGTCCCCTCTTGCCCTGTTTTCTGTGATTAGCCATTTTCCCCTACAAATTCCCATCTTAAGGACCACATCATAAGACTGTGCAACAGTATCCAGTGAACAATTTTTGTAGTGTGTGCCTTTCACATAGATTTTGCAAAGGGTCTTAAGTAAATAAAGCAGTTTATAAAATCTGGACAACAAAAGCTAAATTAATCCTGAAGTGTGCATTTTTCTCTTTCACACAGAGAAATAAAAGAACTCTGAAGGCTATTATCAAGGAGTTGATAACAGAAAAAAAGATGCCAGCCTTTTTGACGCAATTAGCTCTCAACTCCCTCATAAACTAAATTTACTCTCTTACTAGTTTTTATTTGAATTACAATGAAACTGTCTTTAATAAAACTAAAGACTATCCTTGAGATCAAGAGGTTTGTTTTGTTATAATTTAGTCTGTTATGTACCAGACCACAGTCTTACTAAACCTTGACTTTGATGAAAACTTTCACTTCAGAACATGTGTACCAGGCCACCTTTTTCCTTTTCCCCTTTGACTATAACCTTATTTTGATTCCTCGAAAACATTAAAGTGCAACAGTAAAAATTGGTTTTTGTCAATACCATGGCAATAATTTCCTAATTCAAATAGAACGGGACCAATAACAGTGGAAATCAAACTCGGAGTAATTTCTGAGCTCTTTCAGACAATATGCTAAGAAAAAAAGAAAATTTATTAAACACTATAAAAGCTACTAGTTCTCACATTAACCTAATAAAGTAACAATTTCCAAAAGTTAATTTCCAGAAAATTCTAAAACCTAATCACCACTAGGTAAAGTGCAGAGGAAAATAATTTTGTATGAATTACTATTTTTTACCTTATACTAACTTTTCTCCCTGGATTTCAAGTGAGTATGTAGATACACACAAAATACTCATGAATTCTCTATACAAGAAACTATCTACTTTGAATTTAGCCCTTTTGAGGATGTTGTTAAAGTTTTATGCCAGTATTGGAGAGTGGGAAACATGGCAAAACTATCCTGGGAACCAGCTGCAAGTAATCAGTTCTCTAGGGATAGAGGTTCTTGGTTTGACCCCAGCTTTTGAGCAACTAGTACTGGATCTTCAGCCAAGAAATGAAAAATTGTGATGCACTTATTGAAGTTTCTTTATTCTATCTCAACTTGTATTTTTCTTCAGAATGAACATAAATGTGACCTTGGGATACACTTCAAATAGTGAGTGGTTCCCACCCATATTTATGATAGTTTAGTTGCATGCATATTATCATTGCTTAAAAAGAAATCTATTTTCCCAATATTAAAAATAGGGAAGGACTCATTGACTGTAAAAATGAATTATAGCTTAGCAAATGGAAGTATTTTATACAAGTTTTAAATAACTTGATTTCACTTTTAGCTATGCTACCCTGGCCTAGAATCTCACTGTGACTTCAGTAAGAATAAATATGGTGCTGTGAGCAAATATTTTTGAAAAAAATTACAGTGTTAGTATTTACAGTAAGCAACTTTCTCTGTAGATGTTATTCAGCCACCACTGAAGACCTCAATAAAATTTCAAATCCAGACAAGTCATTTAACTGAACCTCTAAAGAATGCCTTGCAAATCTACTAAGAGAAAAATGTGTGCAATGCTGATGAGAAATGCAAATAAACTTTTAGGGCCTTTATTTTGAAGGATAAGAAGCTTCTCAGTCAAGACAACACTTTTCATTGTTTAAAGGCTGAGAATATCCTGTGCAGCCCTCAAATTTTTGTATCTAGATCTCTGGACATTTTTGGATCCTTCTGTTCCCACACCACAATTGAGCTACCAGAAGTTATTTGGCTTTGACAGTCCAGTTTTCTGAAAATGTTGTCCTCTCCAATGAATGTTGAGGCTGCTGGAAGTTATCAGCCTTGGCCTTCTATATCCCCATTCAGAGACATTCAAGCATGAACAGACCCTAGCAACATGTGGGTTTTGGGATAGAGAGACAAGAAAGTCAATTTTCTTAAACAACTCTTCCTTTCACTACTATTTTATAATTCTCCTCTGTCCCGGAGGAAGGTAAACAGGGGAAAGGAAAACAGTTGTTTCCACACTTAGAAGGAAAATCAAAAACCATTCATCTCCAAATCTTATTAATTGTTGAAACTGCTAAAAATTGAGCTGTCACCTCAGTAGTCTCTCATTATTACCTTCCGTTTAGTTTAACTAGAAGGAGTAAAGGGGCACCAGTCATGACTAACTTCATGTGAACACTTAATACCTTTTCCTTACTGTTACTGCATGGCCTCCTTTCCATGAATGACTCAATGATATATTTGTATGGCCATTTCCTACTAAGGGAAAACACCAGGTTCACCCCCTTTCTCACTAGCTGGATCCTGAGCAGTCAGTATAAGGCATTCGTTTAACTGAATTAAGGTGAAGAAAAGACTATCTTGCAAATTTATTCTTTTACCTCCCCTTCCATATTCAAGCCTCCATACCACCCAGTGAATTCAACAGAAGTTAAGCATCTAAATAACTTCGACATTCTGGCCTTACATATGTCAAAAATCAAGAAGATGTAAAGCAGAAGCTCCCAGATATACACACAGAATCACAGAAACATGGCTGGAACCGACCCCTGGAAGCCATCCAGCACCAACTGCTTGAAGTCAGTCCGTGAAAAACACCAGGCTGGAGGTTTGAGGCTTGGCTGCACAAAGCCATGACAGACTCAAGAGTGAAATTTCCAGAGCTCTGTGGACAAGTCAGTCCAGAGCTGCCCCATCTCTCTTTTTCCTAACCACCAACCTCCCAAAAAGCAATGTGTGGTCACTGGCCCTTGTTATTATGCCTGCCCCTTCTCAGAAGAGTCCAGCTCCATCATCTTTATAGAACTTCCTCAAGCTGTCTGTCACAGTTTTTTCTTGGCCTCTGTGGAAGTTTGACCCTGGGCAAACTCAAAACAAAGCAACACCACACAGAACTTCCCAGCACCATCACAGCTTCCCCCCGCCAAAAGCACCCCCTCCCCCAAAGGGGAGAAAAATGGCGAAAAAGCCGAGGGGAAGGAGAGAAAACTTAAAAGCTTCAGACTGTGAGGGGAACAGAGATATGTATATATTTATTTACAGAGGAGGAAAAGGGAATTTAGTACTATATGCACACTACACGAATACCGGGCAAATACAGGGAAAGAGGGTTAACTCAAATGGTACTATATAGGTACTATATATACCCCCAAGGAAAACAGATAAGGCACTGCATTACCCAAATAGTGAAGTGACCAGCCCCGAGCTGCGAACCTTCCCCCCAACCACCTGCCCGACGAGAGACTGACCCGGCTGGAGGAGAGACTGCACCGGAGAGGCTGACCCAAGGCAGCGTCCGAGGACAGTGTGACCCAGAACTTCCTCCCTCACTCTTCTATCCCATGTGATGTGAGATAGTAGGGAATACCTATGATTTGTCAATGTATGTCACCTGACTTGTTTCCCAGGAAGGCCTAAAAAACAACAAACCTAGCCAAAGCCTAAAATTTAAAACCACCACAGCCTCCCACTTGTAAAATTAAAACTAAGCTCTCCCACACTGTCTTCATAGGTGATGTTCTCTAGGCTACTCAAGAAAACACTCCATACTTTCTTCCAATGTTTTTCATCCAAACTAGAATCTGTATAAAAGAGCCATTTCTGCAATCGAGAACTTCAACATTACATTTCTTACTTGTATTTTCAGATACTTTGTGTAAGCACAGCAAATAGTTGCATCTGCATATTCCTTACCCACAGTATTTTAATGGTATTTTTATCAAGAAACTCTTTACGTGGGCAACGGCTGATAAAGGAAGTCAAACTATACCTATAGCTTGACAATTAATGTAACCTAAAAAAAAAAAAAAAAAAAAAAAGAGAGAAAAAAAAAAAAAAAAAAAGAGGGGGAAAGGNTAAAAATTTGGGCCAAATGCATATACTCACAGCTGAACAGTGTCAGCAAGAGGAAGGATAGAAGAAATTCCAAACCCTGTCTCAGGCCTAAGAGTGATTTCAGAAGTTCTACTCCTTGTTCCCTGTAGAAACACTTCAGAACCACCATGGTGATGAGACATTGCTATATCTTGAGCTATTTTCCTGAGGATGTCCCAAAAATCATGAACAGAGTAGTTTTTAAGAAGCTTTTAAGAAGTTTTGGGCAACAACCCCTGAAAAGTATTCAAGTATCTGCTACACAAGCAAAATTACAGTGTAAAGTTCTTTACTCCCTTCCTGGCACTCCATGTAAACAAACTTCTGTTTTACTTAATTGTGTATAGAACATTCCATTTGTAAACCTTCTGAAAATTAATTTTATATAGCAAACAAAACCCATTAAGGCTGCAGAGCACAGCACTCAAAATTTAAAGTGACATAAGTAAATGCCCTTGTATATGATCAAAACATTTGTTTTACTGAACCAGCAAGAAGTACTTAAAGCTAGGAAAGATGGGGTGGGAACTACCAGCAGCCCTGGCAGGCAGTCATGAATAGGATTTACAAGCACAGAGCCTAGGATGGTGCAAGAGACAAGGAACACATAATGAAAACAAGGCTTAAGTGGAGTCACCTCAAACTTCAGGATGTAAGCAAGGAAGTGCCTGCAAGGCACCATTATGGGGATACCTCAGACCCTTTAAGGAAAAAAAAGCAGCTGGGATGTCTCTCTCAGGTGCCTGTACACTAATGTGTGTAGTCTGGAGACTAAACAGAAGGAATTAGAGAACTTTGTGCTATTGTAGATGTGGTGGAATGACTCACATGATGAGCGCTGCCGTGGAGAGGTACCTGCTCTGCGATGGACAGGCTGAGAAGGTGAGGCAGAGAGCTGCCCTTTCTGTGAGAGCAGCAGGAGTGCATTGAGCTCTGGGTGGGCATGGATAACCCAGCTGAGAGCTGATGGGTAAGGGTTAAAGAACAGGCAAATAGGGGTGACATTGCACTGGGTGTCTGCTATAGGCTGCCTGATCCGGACAAACCTGGATGAGGCCTTCGACAGACAGCTGGAAGTAGCCATTCCCAAGCCCTTGTCCTCATGGGGTACTTAAACCACACCTATCAGCTGGAGGAGCAACACAGCAGGGCATAACCAATTCAGGAGGCTCCTGACAATCATTTATGACAACTTCCTTACCCAAGTGGTGGAGAAACCAATGAGGAGAGAGATTCCACTGGACTTCATAAAAGGAAAGGCTCATTAGGGTATGTGAAGACTGAAGTGACCTTGAGATGGCAAACAAAAGGGAGCAGGTCCAAAAAGCAGGACCATAGCCCTGGAATTCAGGAAAGCAGTCTTCGGTCACTTCAAAGATCTCTTTGCATGGGTCACTTGGGGTAAGGCCCTAGAGGGAGAAGGAGCCAGGAAAGCTGGGTAAGGAATCCCTTTCTTCAAGTTCCAGAACAGTTCATCCCAATGATCATGAAGTCATGCAAAAAAGCCAGGAGACCTGCTGGGATGAGCCATGAGCTTCTGGAAAAATTCAAACACAAAAAATTAAGCATACAGAGAATAGAAGCAGGGACAGGGAACATGGAAGGAATACAGACACACTGTCTGAGAATGCAGAGGTACAGTTAAGAAAACCAAAGCCCACCTGGAGTTGCATCTGGTGGGTAATGTCAAGGACAAGAAGGGTTTATGTAAGAATTTCGATGGCAAAAGGAACACTGGGAAAACTTTGGGCTTGTTGCTGAATGGAGCCATGTGACTTGGTAGCACAGGACAACAAAAAGGCTAAGGTACTGAGAGCCTTCTTCACCTCAGTCTTTAGTAATAAGGCCAGCTTTCAGCAAAATAAAGCCCTGGAAACCAGGGAAAGTCTAAATCAAGGAAGACTTCCCCTTAGTGGACCTACATAAGTCCATGTATCTTGATAGGACACACCAATGAGTGTTGAGGGAGCTGATTGAAGTCACTGTAAGGACACATTATTTTGAGTGATTACTGCTTTTGGTAGAGGTATTTGAAGACTAGGGGAAAGTAAGTGTCATTCCTATCTTCAAAAAGGGCGGAACAGAGGACTCAGGAAACTAGAGGCAGTCAGTCTTATTTCAGTCCTGGGAAAGCGATGAAGAAGATAATTCTAGGAACCACTTGCAGGCATGCAGAGGACAAGAAAGGGATATGGAATAGTCAGCATGGATTCCAGACCACAAACATGACAAAGGGACTGGAACATTACCCATAGGAGGAATGGCTGAAAGAGCTGGGATTATTTAGCCTGGAGAAGAGAAGCCCCAAGTCTCATGAAGCTGTATCTGCAGGGAGACTGGAAAAAATGACAGAACCAAGGTCTTTCCAGTGGTGCCCAGTGAAAGGAAAAAGACAATACGGACAAACAGGTTCCTGCTGGGCATGAGGAAACTGTATTTTTTAATTATTTTTTTTTATCGTGAGGGTGAGAGTGCATGAGAATAGGTTGCTTAGAGGGATGGTGGAATCTCCGTCCTTGTAGGTCTTGAAAATACATATTGATATGGTCCTGGGCAACCTGCTTGAGCAGCGGCAGTTGGTTGAGATGAACTCTAGAGCTGCCTTCCAATCTTAAGCATTCCATGATTATGTCATATACTGAATCCATGTTGAGTAGTGAAGAGCAAATAAAACAGAGCTCTGTGACTTCCAGTGAATGTAAGCGTTCTCAGAAATGGTACATAGAATCAGAAACTAGACTTGAGACTAAAACTTGTCTTGAAAGTGGCAAAAGCATGACTGCAAGACATTTTAAATTAATCTCTTTTGCACTTAGGTTTGCAGTCCTGGAATTGAACATTTTCTTGGAGTGTCTTTGATGCACTCTTCCTTTGCATTCTCATAGGCTTTGGCTTACAGTTTTCATCTGCACATGCTGATTCTTCTGCAAATCAACTCTAAAGATTATTATTTTTAACCTGTTTCTATCTTGGTTTTGTCCATCTTGTTTCAATCATTTCCCTTCAGTCTTTGTGTCTCACTCCTCTCTGAAATAATCTTCCCTTCTGCTTACATTGCACACACAGAAAACAGTAGGGTTGAAATGTTGCTGTATGGGCATGTATTCTCTAGGTATACAGGGTAGTTTGGTGAAGTATTGCACACCTAGAGAAGTCAAAACCATGACAGACTGTCATTGAAGTTGATTTTAGCTGCCTAGTGCCAAGAAGTAAAACTTTTGCACATGTAGATTCAGAGTTTCCAAAACACTGTCATAAGTTTTCATGGGGACAGGAAGGTGTGTTTTCCTGACAGAAAGGCCACAGCACTGACCAGATTTCAACTCCTTGCTTCAAAGCATGGACAGTAGGCAGTTACTTAAAGGAAAGGCTGCCAATGTTGTTTTAACATTGCAACACAATGTATTTTCTCCAGCGTTTTCTTGGAAATGGCTGAAGTGTTTTGGCTGAAACTTTCTGGAAAAAGAATCTAAGTGATCCCAATATCATCTCAAGGTAAATTGTAGACGAAAAGACCAATATTTGGCCAAGTTGCAAGTAAGCTAAGACAAAGATATTGTAAAAAAAGGTTTGATAGACCTCAATAACAGTCGATGCTGGCAAAATCTGCAAAATGCGGTCCTATATGGAGGCCAAGGAACAAATAATCACCAATAACACTGAGAAACTCCAGCCAAGCTGCCAAGTTCAGCACTAATGGAAACAGACATGAACCCTCAATTCTGAAACAGGATGGAGAGCTGGTCAATTTTAAACGTATTTTCTGTTGTTGTGTCAGCCTACGCAATTCTTTATGTGCTCTACTGTATATACATACAGATACACACTGCAAGTTCTCTTGTGTCTCACTGACACTTCTTTCCAATAGATACATTTATTTCAGTCCAGAAGCACAGATCAATAAACTGAGCTCAATGGAGAGAAAAAAAAACATCTAGATTCGGTAATCATGAGATGTGAATTAACATGGCAGAAAAGTTACTGGTGTTGGCATTTGTAATTATAGAGGTTTATTTAATATTAATGCATTAAAAACTTTGCCTTAAGTCATATGGCACTAGGCCAACAAATAATGCCTAACTTAGTTAATGAACTATTTGAAAAGAAACAAACAAAAAAAGCACCAAGTGTAAGGTTTGGCATGTCAAGTCATTAATTCTGCACAGTTAAGAGCAAAATTGCAATGAAGAAAAACATGAGTTTTATTTTAAAAATAAAACCACAAAGTAGCTTATTGGGAATCTTAAACTGTAAATACCTGAAATAAAGAATTCTATGGTTTACTGTGATACAGGCTTCTCAGGCAATCATACTTCATCTGAATTCAACTCATGATGAATAAGACTAATAATATGAACTTAATGAGAATCAATGTAATATAATTAATCAGGAATGAATCAATAATTTGTTTAGATTTATTTTTTTATGAGGCAATGAGTGGATGGAAGTATATGCTTCTGTTATGCAAAAGTCCAGAGTACTCAGCCTAATGGTCATTTCTAACCACTAGATTTCCTTCATTGGACATTTAACAGGGATAGAGCAAAATTTACAGAGGTATATCCCATGGCTGGAACTTAAAGAGTCAAAAGTGCCCATAGAAGGCAAATTCCAAGAATACTTTTCCTGCTGCATACAAGAAATGTTAACTAACCCCCATTCAGGCACTGCTTCAGAACTATGTTATCTATAAGGCTTTTAGTCTGCAGTTGGCTTGCTTTGGACTATCTATCAGCAGAGAGGTCCACCTTCAGGGATTCCTGTTCCATGAGCAGTGGTGCTGCAAAACACTCTTGGACAGCCAGATGTTTAGTGCATCATATGGCTCCACCACTCCTGTGCAAGGAGACAGGCTCTGCTTCATACAAGCAGTGAGAGTGAAGATTCTGATCAGAGCATCCTGTGTTTAAGCAGTAAATCCAGTTTGCTGGACTCATAGTGAGTTAGGTGCTGTTGCCAGGACCTCACAGCCTCTTAATCTAAAGCAGACCTGATGGTACTGGAAAGCATACAGACACATTCACAGACACAAATCTTCTTGGTAAAAATCCTGGAATATTTCAGGTAAAAATGGAGGCTTAGGGTAGTCTCGTCCAACCCCCATCTCAAACCAGGCCCAGCTTCCAAGTTAGATGAAGTTGCTCCAAGTACTGTTGCATTTTAAAAATCTCTGAAATGGAACCTAATGAGGGGTTAGACATCTGCAAGGGAAGAATTTTTCTTGTATCCATATGGGATGCTTTTGGTTCAGTTTGTGATTCTTACTTCTTGGCCTATAGCTATGCACTTCTGAGGGTTTGGCTCCATCTTTTCTATTAACTCTGTCAGGCTCTTGAACAGAGCTCACTCCAGTTCTTCTGACCAAGCACTCTGTCTTCCGGCAAGCAAAACCTTAGTCCCTGAACTTTTCCTTGTACATAATGGTCCAAACCCCAGAGACTATCTACTAGACTTTCTCCAGATAGTCAACCACTTTTCTTGTACTCATGGCCCAAAACTGTGCATAGTACTCCAAATGTGGACTTGGAACTGCTGAAAAAAAGGGGAATAATCACCCCATAACCTGCTGGCTACACTCTTACTAAACACATTCAGACACATAACTAGCCTTCACAGCTGAAAAAGCACATTGGCAAGCCACATTCCCTCACTTTCTGCTGCTGTCTGTTGCACACACTATGAAGTAAGAATAAGTTGTAAATAGATAGGTTTCTATCTTAGACAAAAATTTTGATACAGGTAGAGAAAAGAAGAAATAATCGAATTATTTTTCTCTGGGAGAGTTGATCTGGCAGACTTGTTTGATGCAACACAACATAAAATGTAAAACAACAGAGTAAGGAGATAAGCCCTCCTTCTGTATACAGTGGTTAGGTGTTTCACACACAGGTTTTGGAGACTCAGCTTCATCTTTCTCAAGGGGTTTTGAACTTGTGCACCTTGAAAGTATAGCACCACACCTCTTGCCTGTCCCAGGGTACGATCTTAACACAAGGATACGCACTAAATATTTAGTCTTAAACAAGATCTTTGGTGAAATTGGAAGTGAATTGGAGGACTCATGCCAGGTAGTTTCTGATTCCTAGTCTCTATGGTTGCTCCCATTTTCTTTCTGAAATGAAAATATAATTGAGCAGTGAGAAATCTCCACAGAACTTGATAGGAAATAAGAGAGGTTACAAATCCCCCACCTCATCCTGCTCTGGCTTGAAAGTTTAGAGTGTAAGTCATCCATGCTGAAAGTGATTACCCTTGTCACCAATTTTAGGATTCCATACACAACCTTGACTTGGGGGTGTGAGGGAGGAGGGGAGGAGAGGTGGTGGAGGTAAGGAAGGTGAGTAAATAAAAGCCCTAAAAGCCTAAAGTTGCTTTAGCTCACAGATAAGAAAATGTGCTGAAAAAAAGAAAGCTCTGGGAGATGGTTCTATGTTATGAGACTTTAGAAGACACAAATAATTCATTGAAAATTTGAAGAAAATCAGATATCTACTTTGAAAAGAAAGTTATTATTTGAGAAAAAATAAATTAAAATGAAAAAAGTAATTTTTAGTGCTTTAAAATTTTGCAGTATTCAAATGTGTAAGAAAAACTAATCAAATAGTGATAAAATAGTTGCAGCCTACTCCCAAAGTTCTCATTTTATTTCTTTTTACATTCCGACCAGAGACTGAGACTAACTTTGATTATGATGTGATTAAAACAAGACATATTTGGGTGAAAGGCTCTGCTAAAAGAAACAGATAAAAAGTCTTTCATATATTCTTCTCATTCTTCAGTTCATCTTGGTGGAAAAGTACCAAGAAAAGTTAAAGAATGCAAACAGAGAGGAACTGAAGGAAAGAAATGAGGTATGGATTAGAATATAGGAAGAGGAATGGAAACAAAGAATAGTAGAAGGAAGTTTTTATTGAAAGGGTTTAACTTTGTGTAGATTACTCAGAGAACATCTTGAAAGTTCAGCTTTACATCAGTTTGTCACATGGAATCCAGTCCAAATCAATGAGGATATTTATCTTGGCAGCACATGCCCCTTGACTTTAGGTCTGACTCCAGTTGTAATTATTTGATAGTGGCAGAGAAGGGCTCCAAAAGCCACTGAGTATTTGCAACCTCAGCTGAAGTCAGCAGACACTTGCAGAGGTGTTCTTAATCTAGACCAGTCCACCTGTAGGCAGAGGAGGGAACTCTCTCCAAACCATTTGCACCCCTGTTCTTAACCTGCAAAACATGCAATAGGCAAGATAACACAAACATGTATTTGAATATCAGTCATGTGCTGTGCATCTGATGCAAATGAATTTAAAATAGCTATAAATCTGTTCTCTACAGTGTGAGCTGATTAATTAGTACTATTAGTACTACTACTAACAATGGCTATGCAATTGATGTGAAAAATATTATTACTTCTGTATGATAACTGAGCAGGTATGAAAAGCTCCCAGAAGCCACCACTAAGATTCATCCAGCATTCATGGGACTCCTTAGAGTTCATTCAGGAATTTTCAGCTTTTTGAAGGAAAGGTGCTCTGCTGGACTTGCGCTGCATAAAAATTGGTGTATTTTCCCCATCTCCTAACACATTGCTACTAGTGCCATGTTTGTAGAACTCAGAGGGGTCTCAGGAGACTTACATATAAATAACTCCTCCAGCCCTTTCCCTAAACATCAGGCTGTAGCTTAAATGGGTTCAGTCATATAGGATAATGACAATGATTCTATGCATAAAAAGGATAGTACATCAGCAAGAACACCTAAGAAAATATCAGAATATCCATTAGGCCAATTCAGAGCTCCTCAGTAGAAAATGCAAACAAAGGGACAGCTTTCAGTACCAGGGAGATATTCCAGCTTCTTGGCTATTGGAAGAAAGAGGGTGCTGGCTGTGAAGTGATTCATATGTTTCCTCCACACCAAAGTAATAATCCAAGTTACCCCAAAGATAAGCACCAAGCTAGATCAGCATGTAGTCAGTACCTCATTTAGGTCACTCCTTACTCAACAAATGGATCCTAAAGAGTTAAGATGAAGATTAACAGAACAAAGTTCACCCTGTGGCCTCCTTAGGTGCAGGAAGTGTGAGAGGCGAACCAGTTCCTTTTATTGTGTGTCCTCTCCAGCTCTCAACTTGGGACAAGAATCTGCCAATGGCAGCTCTGCTTATCATGAACAGTAAAACTGTCAAGGACAGCAGTGGTCTCATGAGAAAGGATCATCTCTGCATTTGGCCTGGTCAACAGAAAATCTCCCACTAAGAGGCAATCAGCAGCGAATCTGGCAGACACTGTGATATGAGAAAAGACATGGAAAAATAAAAATCTACGCTAACAGAGCATGGAGAGAGACAGGGGAGGGTGGGGAGGACAGAGGGGGGAGAAATGAAAAGTCACCACACTGCAAAGGAGCAAGAAACAATTGGTAGGCTGTGCTAGCATTATACATTTATTACAGTCTCAGTTTCTACAGTAATTGGCATAACATAAATATATTGGATATATTAATCTTCAAATAGGGGACAGATAGTAGAACTCTGATCTAAATGTGCAAAGGGCACTATGCCACAAATACATAGCTCTGAGTGCTGGTGCGTCCTGCTACACATTGCAATGGCCTGTATCTGGGAACGCAAAATAAGTTGCCAAGATGTCTTGTAGGCTTCTGGGTCTGGGCCTTAAGACATCATGATTTATGGTTTGACTTGAAGGCAGACTCATTTCCATTTCTGTAGTCCATCTGTCTGTCTGACTTGCTGAATGTGCTCATCTAGAAACAGTATTTTTAGGAAGAAATTGTTCCAGACATTTGGAAGAAGGTCTTCTGCCTGAGTTTTCAATAGCTTATGAGCGGGTGTCCAAGCTTTTGCAATGGAACACCTAGTCACATCAGTTAAGTATGTGTCAGAATTTGCCGTGGTTTGGAGTCTTTTTAGCTACTAGAATCTCAGTTCTACCCTAGGCAACAACATTTTCTAGAGGGCCAGACACTGTTGGCTGAATTAAACCGAGTCAAATAAATTGAGGTTACAGACATATTTGGTGGCTGTAGTTAAACCCAGCTGATGGACTTGTGGGTTTTGGAGGCAGTGCAGGGATCATCTGAACTGCTTTGCCAGGCCAAGGTGCCAACATCAGCTAGTATACTGACTTAACTGGTCTGGAGAGACCACTTACGAGAACAAGTGATCAGTTCAGATTCTTGATCTTTCCATTCAATAAGCAGCACCAATTGTTGTTTGCAATTCTGTAGTAAACTGAAAGGAAGAAAAGAGACAACAGAAATTATTTGTCAGAAGACAAAGTTTTGATTGTTGTCCAAACAGAAAAATAAAAAGACTCTAGAAATACAATGCAGGGAAGAAGTAAAATACTAACAGGTACAAAACAAAGAGGCTATAAACATAATGAAAATAATGATCATTGAAATAACTGAGGGGCTGAATTAGTTGTATAAAATTTTCATTACTAGTAATGCTTATCTGAGAGTTCATTCTTAACTTTACCCATTTAGCAGGATTTCTAGATTTTCGGTTTTGTTTTCTCTATTTGCCAGTGTTCAGCAGAAGTATTTGTAATTCTTTAGTTGGGATAGTATTTTGAAATTGAACAGGAACATTTTGCTATTCAAGGTCTTACAGCATTCTTCCTCCTGGACCAGTCATGAGGTGCATGTGTGATTTTGAATAAGAAGATGAAAGAGGGCAGGGACAAAATCTAGAGTAGTTACTGTGTTTGAGGAGTTTTTGACTCATTGCTACTACTATACCTGGAAACAAATTAGAATTTTGAAATCGTTCTGACTCTCATAACAAAATGCAAGTTTTTGTAACTACAGAAAAAAACCAGCATAGAACCATAACAAGTTAATTTCAAAATTACAAGATGAAATGAGCCTACGTTAAGGCTTTCCAAGCTGTGGCTTGTGCATGGGAAGTAATTGAGTTTCTAACCTCCCTGAGCAGTTTTCCAAATGACTTTTCACAGATAAACAATTAAAGTTTTCTAAAGTTCGCTTTTAAGTTATTTTAGTTCCCATAGCTATGTCTCCATGTAAACTCTGTCTTGTATTATAAGCAACAGAATACAATTCATGCAAATAAGCCATGTTAGAAATTAAGTTTGAAAAGCAAAAAATAAGATTTCTAAGATAATTTCTGGGAAGACTGTCAGTCCCCAGTATCTTTGCTGTATCAGCTTTCAGTTCTACATTGATCTTTTAATTTGCCCTATATATTAGGCAAGGGCAGACTCCTTTTTCTGCCCTTAAAAAACTGCATATATCATAAGTTAAACTAGAAAGAAATCACATTATTTGTATTTTTTAATAATACATCTTTTTGCTTTCGCTGTCAGTTAGAGACTACTAATAATTGTTAGAAACTACTGGTAATTAATTTAAGTCTCTCAAATATGATGAGACAGTTTTAGCCACCATTACTCCTGCGCCAAATGCAGAATCCATACCAGGGATTGTACCAATTCTCTGTGACACCAGGTCTTTGTCCAGACCTCCTTGTTCCGCCTGCTGAATTCAACCCTTCAGCTGCATGTAAATATCTCCCTTGTTCCTGGAGGCCATAACCTACCACCCCTGAACCCAGGTGGGGGAAGGGAGGGGAAGGCTTGTTTTGTTGTTGTTCTACGAAACAAAATAATCTGTGGGAACAGTGTGGTATGAAGTTATCAGCTCAGATCTGCTCTAGCATGGCTAAAGGTTCCCTACTCCCTCATAAACCATTTACATAAGAGCTGTTTATGACTCCTCAGCACAGCACATAACCACTTCAAGCCACAGCTCATCTATTAGACTTTACCTCAGCTCAGCAGGTCTGGTCAAAACAGTACTTGGCAATGGGTCTCTGGGGAAAATGAAGCCTCTGTAAGACACAGTGGTAATTTGGGTACTTCCCTCACTCAGATTTAGTGCTGGCTTCCTTCCACAGGACAGCACAAAAGGGTGTTGTGCTAATTCAGGTGCTCAGATAGGAATTAAAAACCACACTTTAATCAGTGAACAAAAAATACCCCTGCAAGTCTCCCCCCTTCTCACAGTGTGTCTGCACAGTTGAGCCTCTTTGTCAGGTTAGCCTGTATGTCCTAAAGTGCAGTATCAAACCAGGAACCCTCAATAAACTTTGTCAAACCTAAATCTGAGAGACTGATACCTAAAACCATAAAATACTACCACTGAGTCAACGATGAGCACCTCGGCAACACTATCAGACAGTGACAATGTTATTGTCTCTGCTTAGGCAGCCCAGGAGAGAAAGTAGAAAGAAGAAGCCAGAAAGGAATGGTCAGATCCAGCAGGATGATCGTGTCCTCTCATAAGCATGAAATTCAGAAAAAGCTTTCTTCATGTTTTCCCTGTGGAGTACTGAACCCAGGCCTGGATCCCTTGCACTCTGCAGAACAGCATCACAGCCTCTCTATTTTCCTCTGTGCTAGATGTACACAGTCCCTTGCCAGACACAACTCCTGAGACCACAGGGCAAGCAAGGCACTGCTGGACAGTGCTGTAGGCAGACAGCAGAGCACTGCAGCCTGTAAACAGGGAGGCAAGTTTTCCCTTCTCCCATCGAGCGCTTCACATTGCAAGTCCCTGCGGATATGGCCATCATGGTGCAGTAGGAGAACTAACTTACAAGCTCTTCCAGAGAGTCTGTCACCAGTAAGAGGAAGAAGAGACATGGTCCAAGGAAGTTCCCCTGCATCTGGATGAATGAGAAAACATGCAGCAGTTCCTACAATACTTCCACCTGGAATGGCGCCCTGCGGCATACCACTCGAAGTCCAGCCAGGATCTAGGAAACGATACCATGCTCTTTGGAAATCTTTGGAGAAACACCATCTTGTGCAGTCATTAACCTAGTTCCTGTCAAGTTTTATAGGTAACTGCATACCTTTCCTCCGCAAATTTTTCCAAAAGATTTTTCCAGCACTAACTAGGTGTGTAATTTTCATGGAGTTTTCCTCTGCCTTTGAAGGGCAGAGCAATCAAGTGTTTTCACAGCAGTTTGTTCAAGTGCAAGCATAAATCTTGCTTTGGACTTGACCACAGAGAGTACTGGGCCAGGGCTGTCATGACTATTCAATAGGCTGTTGACCTCAGAGATCAGCAAGCCTTTCCCTCATTTACACTAATGCATCAGTTTATTCTAAGAACCTAAACCTGGCCACTGTTTAAGACTCAAGCCCCAACATGGAACTACTGTTATTAACACAGCTCTTTACGTAGTTTTGGCCAATGCCAGCCAGTGTTGGCCCAGCACTTCAGAGAGTGAGAGAAGTCTTCCTCTTGTGCTGTCAGGCAGTACAGACAAGGACACAGGTTTTCTGGCACGGTGTGGGTGGACAGAGTCTGCATGTACCCTAGATGGAGTCCTAGCCCACTGTAATTTATTGGTGATAAGTGATGGTGAGAGGCCGAGTGACTTGCCTTTGCTTTGATTTTTTCTATCCTCTGCTCCTATAACTCCATCTTTTTCTCTCCCTCCTCCAAAAATTTTCTTCTGTTTTCAGATTTTTCTTCATAGTAAGTTGAAACATAAAACAAGCGTTTATGCTTCTCCTAAAAACAAAAGAAGAAAGTCAATTTCCTTCTGGGTTTTGTCCTTAGACTGACTCTCGTCCAGGCTGTCAGTCACTCAGTGTCAGGTGATCCTTTCCATTCTACAATTAAGTACTAACATCATTATCCTCACCACCCCATTATAGTAGTTTTGTAGGATTAAATTTATTACCAACTAGTTTGTCATTCTTTTCTTCCCTGTGAACCTGTCAGTGTAAGCCTGTGAACATTCTGTAACTTCAGAGCAAATACAAGCTTTATCTGGGTGTAATGCCAAGTCTTCTTTTCTCTCCTGCCAATCCTGTTCTCCTACACCTATTTTACATCACACTGCAACTGTTATATGCACTCTATGCTTGAATAGCAGTACAAGAGCTTCCCTGAGGAAACAGTTTCAATTTTAAAGCCGTACGTTAAACTATATCCTCATCTCTACCACCAAAATGTCCTACCTGCAGCTTCTGCTCATCTCAGTTTTATTTCAGTGCAGATGGCATTTTTCAGCACTGGCAGATATGTACCATATCTGACATGCGATGGAACAACAGTGACATCCATTGGCTAAAGTAAATCTAAGCCAGAACTCTCCATTACACGAGAACTATTTCAGTGGAAAGTGTGTTTGACATAACTTATTCTGCTACATTTTTATGTGATCTGTAATTATCAATGTTTTAGGAGCATCATAGAAATTCAGTTTCACATTTTTCCCTCAGGTCTGTCCTGAGAAGTAATCAGTAACCTTGCCTTGCCTGAGAGAAATACCCACTGACTGCCAGACATCAGTACCTTAAGAGAGAGCTAGTTTTCTGGATATTGTAGCACTGAAACCTCAGAAGCTCAGGCAAATACCAAAGATATCTGAAAATATTTATGAGATGCAGATAAAGTTATTTGTAGTCTTTCTATCTTGGTAGGTACTGTCCAAGGGCTAGACTCTAGCTTTTTTTTTGCTTTTTTTCTCCCTTCCTGTTGGTTTTTTTCTCATCCCTTCACCAGGAGATATTTTCTTTAGTAGGATTCAGTGGATTTTCTGGGATACAGTTTTAAGCTGCCCTCAGGTTGAAAAGCTGTTGCCGTCAAAACCAGTCACAGTATTACCATCACATTTGCGGCAAGTTTTAAGGACAGAGGTGTACAGATTTCCCCAGTTCTGCTATCATACTCAAAGACAGCATGAATCATTTGCGATGCAGGGTTTTGCTGGGAAGTCATGACTAAGAGGTTGCCAGCATGATACTCAACTATTTTTTTCATGCTGCCATTTCACAAGAGAGAATCCTCATTTTTTTGGATATAACTTTTCTCTTCAGAGATATGATTCTTTTTTTTCCCCTCAAAGCAAAGATTAGACATATAAAGTTGGACATAGAAAAACATGTTATTTATTTGCAGCTATAAATCAGTCCACAACACCCTCCACCATCCATCTTTTTTTTTCCCTATGTCCCAATCTTGATGTCATCGGCCACTTTTATCAGTAGTAACAGTAGCAATATACTTCTCCCCTGATAGAATATTAATATTCCACTGCGTTAAAATACAAAATGCTATTTTGACTTCTCATTGAATTATAGTCACATGTTAAGATCAATTATAATACAATTCTTAATCCACTTATACTGAGAAACTAGAAAACTGCAAACATAATTAAATGTTTCAGGCTGCTGCATCAGACGCTTTTCAGAAGTTCAGTGTTACATCTTTGTTATTGACCAAAGTCTTAATTAAAGCAGCAGAAATGACAATTGTTTTTCAGTATCTAGTCTCCACAAACCTGAGTTGATTAGCGGAATGACTTTATTCTTCTTTGTTGTCTGATCCTTCATTAATCTACTTTTTATTGTGGAGGTTCTAATTGCCCTGTTAACCTGTCCTAGAGTTTGGTGCAACACTTTCTTCATTTCTCTTCTTTGAAAATTCCATGCTGTTCTAAGATTCACTGAAAATCCTAGGAACATCCCAAAGAGTTTTCTGAGCAGCCTTTATCAATTCCTTCTATACAAATCTATTCCCCACAGAAATAATTTTCCTTTACCTTTCTCTCCTTACTTTTTCTCTAAATTTAATTAAATTTAATTTGGTATGAGAGAGAAAAAACCCTGAAGTGGTGGTACTTCGGCATTCCATACAATTCTTGTTTTAAATAAAAATTAGATACTCAGTCATGATGTAAAGGAACACTATTTCCTCTCTTCTCTTCCAAATGCAGAATAGCCAGCTGGTTAGGCCTTTCTCTGTCTTGCTTGCCAAAATTTTGATTTCTAAACCCATCAGACTAGCACAGAGCACCTGTGCACTCAACTATTTGCTCTCTGGTTATTGATCACAGTTCATTGTACTGTTTCGAGCAGGCTGAGTACATGGCTGAGTACTGATAGGTGTATATTGGATAAGGAGAAGTTGGCTGTTCAAGTCCTTCACCAGATTCTATTGTGCTCGATCGGTTTTAGGAGCATCTTGCATGGAAATCTGCTATGACCACTGTGTGGTGGAGATGATAAATCACCTGAAAATATTGCTCTTAGAATTTTTAGGAAAAATATATTATAAAAAATGACAAAGTAAACTCTCTTTGTAGGTTTCCTTTTTATAATTTTTCAAGTGTCTTCTGGGTTTAAAATAATTTCATTACTTATCTTTGCTAATTTTTTGACTGACAACCTCCCCTATTAATACCTTCAAACAGTGGAGTAAAGAAATTGTAAAAGTGATACCTGCAGCTATTCTAACTTCTGTCCCAGTGTTAGTCTTACTATCCATAGTAGAACACAGAATTGAAGTTGCTGACTTCTTAAAAAAATCATTATCATTCTTATTTTAATCATTAACATTCTTGTTTAATCTTTGCTGCTTTTTACTGCTGTAGTTTTTATTTTTATACGAACTTTTTACCTTGTGCTGTTTTTGAGGACCTGATGTCTGCTTTGGATTACAATAATTACTTTCCCCTCCTCCCAGGATAAACAAAATTAAATGATACCTCATTTACACAAGTGTAGTATTACTTTGCTTTGAACCTGGCAGTAGCAACTGAGGTTGGTAAGGGACACTGATACTCATTAAATAGCACAACAGATCTATCTGCAGTATGACAGAAGGTGTAAGGCTTGCTGAGAAATACAAGCTCAGTAAAAAAATTTGGTTGTGATTTATAAAAGCATTCAGAACAATCTTTTCTTAACATAACACTTTAAAAGTTTTGATCTTGTGTTTGATTCTAATGATATATTAAGAGTTTAAGCATGCAATTAAAGATTTCCTAATAATCCTGTCAACTGCTCACATGTAGACAGCAAGTACAGCTAAGTGAAGAAAAGTGATAAGCATGTTGTATGAAATGTTCCATTATGCCAAGCTGACCTTCCAGAGGATATGAAAGTCTTATTTACTCACTTCATGTAGATTATTAAGCAGGAAGCTTGAGGAAAGTGGTAAAGCAGAAGCACAAAAACAAAGTAAAATTTAAAGCCTTACTGCTCCATTACCACACCTTTTCATTTTGGAAATACTTTTCTAGAGAGCTGTGTTATAGAGTAAGCCACATTTAAAAGAAATTTGGAAATTTGAAACAGAATGCTTAGATATCTGTAGAGACAGGTCAAAGCTTTTTGAGATCTGGATTAGGAGTACAAAACCCAGAGGAGTAGTTTTATTAATGCCTCCTAATCCTTTCATAGTAAACTGACAACTATCCAAAACCAAAATTTTATAGCCTATTCTACCCAAACCTGTTTGTTTAGATCTATAGGTATCCTGGTTAGTATTAGTTAGGATTGTAACAAAAACACGAACATCTTTCCAGTTTACATTTTAGCTTACCAGACATGTCAAATAAATCAATTATATATACAGCACTATTTGTGGGACTGGTCTTCCTTATGAAGTGGACAGCTGTGAATATTGATATGAGCCTGTCAGCAAGACCATTACTCCAAGAGGAGCAGATGAACAGCAGTGTCCTCCTGCTGACCATATTCAAACTACATTGATGACATTTGAACCTTATGTGAACTTGAATGTGGCTGAGGTGGTTTACAAAGTACAAATACACTGGAAGGGAAATCACTGTCATAGCACCTTCTCTAGAATTTCTTTATTTGGCACCAAAAAACAACAGGCTGCTTGATTAAGGAAACAGTACTCGTAACAAAGGCCATCCTTCAGATAAATCTTCTGATCATTCTGATCAAAGCTGGATCATTCCAGCTTTGCATCTTCACTCGAGAATGCAATTTAGTAACACACAGGCATTGCAGCAAGAGATAAGCAATGTGGGCAATAAGTGCTCTGTGGGTCTATTTGCACTAAGCTCCTTTCCCACGATCAGCAAAACATGCAGACACCCAGCACACAGCACAGTTCCCTGTACTCCTGTGCAATACTCTCCACGGCAAGTGCAGACGGAGAACTCCCCAGAGTCCAGCACCGTCAGATTCAAGAGGACATAAGTGCGTCCTTAAGCACTTGAGCAGGAATGCTCTTCTGAATCAAAGCCAGAGAGAGCAGCCAATATCTCCAATGAACTTGAGGAAATTCTCCTAGTTAAGAAAAATGTGCTTTTAAGCGATTTTTAATTTCCCTGATGCTTTCTTTCAGTCATCTGTTTTCTACTTAGTAGGATATCAGAATGAGAAAGAGATTTTTATTTAATGTGTTCGTCTGATCCTTCTGATCTCTCAGACTACATTAGTAATCTGTGGTATGAGGAAAAACAATAACTTTTCCAGCAACTGTTTGCTCTGTTGAAGACAAAGTCATGCACCAGAGCAAGGAAAAAACTCAGATGTTTGAAGATGATTGAATGTCTAAAAGGTGGAAAAAGACTTCCTGATCAATATGCAAAAGTAATATTTTATTATCTACCTTCAATTGAAGCAATTATAACAAGCACTCTCTGTACCTACACTTTTAAAAGCTTTGGCTAAATATTCGGTACTGATTTACTTGTACTACTCTATTTACATAGGAGAATGGTAAAATCAGGATATTTATTTTTCTGCATACACTCATTTTGCCATATTATTGCAATGCTCTCTAGCAACACGAGAAAGTGCCATTAATAAATCAAAGAAAGCCAATATCCTTCATCTATTGAATAGTTACATGCACCACTGAGGAGCAAATGATAGGTGAGAAATGTGAAGCAATTAAAGGAACAAAAATCTGGTACACAATAAACTTCCAAGACTAGAAACCAAGTTACATTACCTCATTGCTATTCTATACCTGTGAACACAGAACCTGACAAGGTGCCCCCACTGCTCAACAAAAAGATTTATTGCAGGGGTCAACAAATACTAAACCAGGCTTTTGGGCACTGCTAAAGCTGAGCAGAATAGAACATCTGTTAATGTCTTCAGTCCAGATCCTCAAAGAGCATCTAGGAACCTGATTCCTACTAGATCCCTGCAGGAACAAGCAGTCAAAAGAGGTAATGCCCTAAAATTTTTTTCTGATCCATGGCACAGATCATTTAATCTGTCAGGGAAGAGATGAGGATTTACTTCAGGAAATCTAAAAGCACAGAGGAGCACTGCAGGACAGACTCTCTAGCGGTCAGAGCTTTCAGCTGCAGAAGGCATAAATGAAAAATCTCCCTTAGCTCAGGGGCACAGTTTTAATTTTCCAGTGTTTATCACTTTGCTAGTACATCATCACCAATTACTTGTGTTTAGAGCACTAGGCTTTGGGGAACTTCCACATTATGAGACTATGAAAAAAGGCACAGCTGTTTCATTGCATCTGGTGAAAGAGTGGCTAGGAGCAAGTGCTAGGAAAAAAAAAAAAAAAAGAAAAGAAGTAGTGCTGCAGTGCTGCTCTCCTCTATGCATCCTCCAGGTTTTCAGCAATTTTCAGGCCAAAGAGAATTTCAGGCCAAATTTCAGGCCAACAGAAATCTGTATCTATGACTTTACAAAAGGAAGCTATTTATTGTGATTAATTGCTTTTAAAGACTGACTTCTTTTCCTTCAAAACCTCCTTTTTTATGAAGCCCTGCAATGGACTCATATGTGTTGCAAAGTAAACTGCATTTCTGTGTTCTGACCACGTTACCATACCTGAAAACTATTCTTGAACCATGAGAAGCAGCAAGAAGTTACAAGAAGTAGCATGAGAAAGTTGAATTGTCTTCCATAACTCCACTGTCTTCTTCATTAGCTGTAATGCGTGCATGCCTCCTGTTTGAACTGAACTTTGGTCCAGGCAGATGCTCAGCAAGTAGGCCAGATCAAAATCAATCTTATTGTGTGAGGCTACCAGCAAAAACACAGCACCAAACAGAACAAAAATAAATGGTTTGGCTGGAAACTGGGATGATAAGTGGACAAATCTGCCTCAACATGGTAAAAAATCTGACTACAAATCAAGAACTTTATGTTATATGTACCTGCACTCATCAGGGCCCGTTGAGCTCTGCCTCCACAGCAGCTGGAATCATGGCAGTGATCTCCTCTTGAGCAAGGACACGTCTCATGGTCTTAAGGTTGAGGGATCCCTTATGTGACACCAGACATTGATTGGTTGGTAAGTGGCACTTTTGTGCATGCATATAACATTTAAGATATGCAGTGTAAGCATGCACAATAATATTTGTATCCCAAATCTTAAATGTAGTAAACGGTATTGACTGCCAGTCCATCTGCACTTATTAAACATTTTACATGCCTAAATTTTCTAATAAGAATGCAATAAAATAACTACTACATCAGATCTGAGTGATCTCTCACTCCTGTTCTTCAACATTTGCCGCCTTAAATATGGAGCCTATGATCCCTATTGTGTCATTACAGTATCCATAGCATGGATCTCATCTCACTGGTTTTGTTAATCACACCTTTATTTCTAGAAGCCTTCTTGGAGGCCCACTCCTGCAGACCTTGCAGAAAAAATATCTGCTCAGTGCTGCACTGCCTACTCCTCCTGTAGAAAAGTCTGTCACTGTCAACTGGCAGTCAAAGTGCAACCTCAGCTACAGCACACTCAGTCCCAGTCCCACATTAACAAATGGACACAGATTTGAACAAATCTTTCACCTAACTCAGATTTTAGATAAACCCAAGCCGTGAGCTTGGCATGGCATTTGAGGTGCCAGGCACATCTCTTGTCAAATGCCACTTCCTTGACATTTCTGTCCCCACTGACAGGTTCTGCTCTCAAGCATACCAGGACAAACACCATTCACTGTAAACAAGGACCAGCATCATTTACACACATGTAACAGAGGTCAAAGTGCATCCTTCCCTCTCACCACCGAAGCAAAGATATATTGTGTTTTATTTTCATCTGGTGTCAAGTCTTTGGACTCAGTTAGAGTCATTACTGTTTAGAGATGTCAGAAAAATGAAGGCTGAATGAGAATGTTTGACAAGGTCACAGGACAGTGGATGGTTTGCATGCCATTATGCCAAGGGGGAAGTATGCCTTTATTCCACAATGAAAGCCTTGTCAGAAATGTGATGACTGATAAAATGAAGTTGCAGGGGCTGCTTAGGACTACAGAATGGTGTGACCATAAAGATGGAAAGAAGGTCAATTGCACAAACCCAAGAGAGTTCAAAAAGGGGCAAGAAATTGAAAGTAGCTTGTGCATGTACATTCATACAGAATGTTTTAAGGAAAAAGTCATTCTACAGCAGATAAACTGCGAATGCTGGCAGTGGAAGGCTGTTTTTTTTTTATCCAAGCCAGTTTCTCCTGCTACTGCAGTTCAGTCCAACAGTTTGACCCATGGTACAAAGGTTTTAGGCATTGGCACTACGGCTTCATACAGTAAGTGAAAACAAGATCTTCCATTGACATCAATGGTTAAAGGTTTATTATGCAGGGTGATAGCACTGGCCAGACTCTTTGCCTTTGAAACTTCATCAGGCCTTCCCGCAGGCTGTCCCATACTATGAGCTCCCATCCTCTGCTCGTGTGAACTGTCACACCCATTGAACAGTTACTACTTTTCTGGCAATTTCTCAATTCATTGATTTGATGGAAAGCAACTCAGGCCTCAGCAGTATAAAAGTTAAGCTTACACAAAGGTAATAAAAGATTTCCTTTATAGTGAGCATCTCACTTTACCATCAACCTAACAGACTTCAACTTTCTTATTTGAACTTTAGGAGGAGACTGAGGGGTAAAAATTATACTTGTGGAACGTATAAACATCAAGAAAGCCAGTACCAATAGGGCTTTGACTGAGTGTTAAGCAGAAAACAGTTCTTCAAATTTAACAAAAAAGAAAAAAAAATGCTGAAAGCAGGAACTGTAATTGCTCTCAATCTGTTCTTACAGTGTAAAAGGGATGATTCCTTCAGCTCAGACTTAACAAGGTGAGTATGTTCAGTATAAAATCACTGAGACTGGTACACAGAACAGAGCCTGTTGAAGCTTCCCACTGGAGAAGCAGAACTTAAGCTCAAAGTAGGAACATTTATCAGTCTGTATATAATGAGAAGAATTCTTCCCATGTGCTTTGGTAGTACAATACATGGGAAGAAGAGGGAAAAGTTATGAAGGCACTTCAACATTAGTGGCAGTCAACAGCAAATATCCTCCAGAGAAAAGTAGTGGGGTACAATGAATCCAAGAATCCTCAAAGAACTGGCTGATGTTATCATATCTCTTGATGATTTTTGAATGGTCTTGGGAATCCAGAGAGCTCCCAGCTGACGGGAAGCTGGGGAATGTTGTCCTGATTGTCAAGAAGGGCAAGAAGGAGGATCCTGGAAACTACAGGCCTGTCATACTCACTTCAGTGCCTGGTAAAGGTATGGACAAGATTATTCTAGGAGGTATTGAAAAACGTCTGAAATACAACACAGTCATTGGCCATAGCCAGCATGGCTTCATGAGAGAAAAGTCCTGCTTATCAAATCTGATATTCTTTTATGACTAGGTAACCCATCTAGTTGATCAATGAAAGCCATTTGATGTCATCTTTTCTGATTTCAGCAAAGCTTTCAATACTGTCTCTCACAGGATCCTTCTGGACAAACTGTCCCACACAGCTGGATAAACACATCATGTGGTGGTGAGCAACTGGCTCACAGGTCGAGCACAGAGGGCAACAATGAATGGGGTGACATCAGACTGGTGACCTGTCACTAGTGGGGTTCTTCAGGGCTCCATCTTGGGCCCTGTGACCTTCAACATCTTCATATGTCTTGGACACAGGACTGGAAGGGATACTGNGAATGTGAGTCAGCAGTGCCCTGGCAGCCAGGAGGGACAACCCTGTCCTGAGGGCATCAGGCAAAGCATCACCAGCTGGGCAAGGGAAGCAATTGTCTCACTCTGGTCTGCACTGGTGCGGCCTCACGTTGATATTGTGTGCAGTTTGGGGCTCCACAATATGAGGAACGTAATAAGCTTTAACAGAGAGTCCAAGGAAGGTCGGCAAAGATGGTGAAAGGCCTGATGGGGAAGCAAATAAGGAGTGGCTGAGGGCACTTGGTTGTTCAGCCTGGAGCAGAGGAGACTGAGGGGAAACCTCATTGCAGTTACAACTTTTTTTTGAGGGGAAGAGGAGGGGCAGGCACTGATCTCTGCTCTGTGGGGACAGGACCCAAGGGAATGGCCTGAAGTTGTGTCAGGGGAGGTT
>VWZG01005485.1:31791-61516 GCA_013396735.1 Grallaria varia | reverse complement strand
GAAGGTGATGGAAGGAGAGAACGTGAGACAGTGAGATACGAAAGGATGAGAGAGACCAGAGTAGCAGAAGCAGAAGCTGACGTGAAAGTCCACCGAGAGATCCATGAACGGGAGCAACGTGAGGACCTGAGAAGGAGGGAGCGGCCCCATGAGTGTGAGGAGGAAGAGAGGAGGATTTCTCCCAGACGAGAGAGGGAAGAGCCCGTTCTGGAGAGAAGGATCGACCGCCAACGGGACCTGGAGCTGGAGATCTCTGAGAGCCGAAGACGCCAGATACAGGAAAGGGAGCAGAGAGGAGCCACCACCAACCTGAGAGAGACACGGGACAGTCGTGAAACATGTGAGCCTGAACGTGATGGAAGGAGAGAACGTGAGTCGGGGAGGGATGAAAGGACAAGAGAGACCAGAGTAGCAGAAGTAGAAGCCGACATGAAGGTCCACAGGGAGATCCGGGAAGTGGAGCAACATGAGGACCTGAGAAGGAGGGAGTGTCCCCATGAGTGTGAGGAGGAAGAGAGGAGGATTTCTCCCAGACGAGAGAGGGAAGAGCCCGTTCTGGAGAGAAGGATCGACCGCCAACGGGACCTGGAGCTGGAGGTCTCTGCGCGCCGCAGCCGCCAGACACAGGAAAGGGAGCAGAGAGGGGCCACCACCAACCCGAAAGAGGCCCGTGAGGAGACCATACTCGAGGTCCTTGAAGAAGAACAGGAGATCTATGAAGGACGAAGCCTCTACCAAACCCTGGAGGTGGATAACAGGGACCTGTGCCCCCCAGGAGAGGAAGGGCCCATCAGTGACCTGAGGGTCCGGTACATCCCGGCCGACCCCGAGGAGCAGCCGGAGGTGCGGGCAGTCCCTCAGCTCTGTGAGCCCCAGACCATTGCCTACCTGGTGCAGGTGATCCAGAACCTGAGGGATCCCAACACTGCTACCTACAAGATTGTCTGTCACCAGCCTGACAACCCGGGTCAGCCCATCTATGCAAAGAAGTGCTACGTGTCTGCCCAGCCACCGACTGTCCCCTGTGACAGGAACAACCACCCCGAGCCACCACCCCAAAGGGATGAGCAAGAACCAGGAGAGCTCAAACTCCCACCTTCCAGCTCCCAGGAAAACACAAAGGTTCTCAGCGGGGAGAGAGCTGCAGCAGGGGTGAAGGAAGGAGTTCACCAGGCTTCTACCTCCGAGCCAGATGCTGCCAAAGGTGACTCTTGCCGGGTGAAGACCAAGGAGGACCAGAGGCAGAGTCAGCGCTCTGAGATCCCCGACACGGAAAAGAATCAGCCCCAGGGAGATGGATCCAAAGCTGCCAGGGAGAAAGTCCTGCGGGAGCCCGGATCCAGCTGCCAGGTGAGGGAGCGTGAGGACAGGAAGGCCAAGAGTTGTCCACCTCTGCTCCAGGCTCCAGAGCCACGGGAAGCGTGTCAGTCAGACCGGCGAGACGGCGAGGAGAGCCGTCCCCGTGCGCCGCGGAGAGAAGAAACCAGCCACGTCCGCCAGGATGCAGAGCTGCTCCCCCAGGAAAAGAGCTGCCAGGAGGAGAACGGCAAGAGGAGCCTCCGGCAAGCAAGTGCTTCCCAACTCCCACGGGAGGAGGAGCCACGTCCTGGCACCGAGCAGAACCAGGGAACCCCTGGGCTCCTGGTCTCACAGGAGGAACCGAGTTGTCCTGCCGGGGATGAAGCCAAGGCGTCTTAGGGGGAAGCTGGTAGGGCTTCTCTAAGCCTTTTTGAGGGTCATTTCTGCTCCCTACTTGCAGTTTACGATGTGGTGGCACTGAAATGATCGACTCAAAAAGGTTCGTGGGGTGTCTTGAGAGGGTGTCAAGCAGGTTTGAGAGTTACCTCAAGATCTGCCTCCCTGCATGATGTTTCTCCACCAAAATATGATATTTACTCACTTTTTCTGTTCTAATTGGAGTCCTTGGGTCTCTCTGTCCTTTGTGCCTCTGTCATCTCTTCTTCCCTGTGGTGTGACCCCTCAGCATCTCCCTGCGCTCACGTCTCCCCGGTCCCACGGCTGGTTCCCATCACCTTCTGCTGACAAGAAAAACAACCCCAGCTGCTCAACCATGCTCCTTTTGGGACCTGAAAGTCCTCAAAGCTGGGAAAAATCCCGCTTTTGTGGATTGTTACACCACAACCAGCCGAGCAGAATCCCAGCTCCAGCCTCGGGGGGAGTTTGGAGCAGCCGAGTTGATGCTGTGGTTGCCTCAGGGTGGTGGGTGGGGGTGGAGGGTCCTTCTTCTTCTTCCCATTGATGCATTGCATGGAAAAAAATCTGAATAAACAGCTGATGACTGCACTGAGCGGTGCCAGCCTTTGTCCTTCAGCTGCATTTCAAGGGTCTGGGAGGGCCGGGAGGGTCACACATTCCCAGTTCGCACCACACATTCCCAGTTCGCACCACACATTCCCAGTTCACACCACACATTCCCAGTTCACACCACACATTCCCAGTTCGCATCAAATATTTCTCCTAATCCCAGGTGCTTCATGGCAGGCAGGAGCTGCTGGAAATCCCACCAGCTCCCCGTTACTGCATGTCCATGAGCCCACACCCTCCTCAAAGCTGGTGCCAGAGGAATTCCCAAGGGTCTGCCCCAGTCTGGAGCGCATGGAAGGCGCTCCCGGCGATGTCCCCTCCGTGCATGTGACAGTCACACGTCTCGGTGACAAACATATGGCAGCACAGATGGTGTGTCTGCAACCGGGGCCAAAGCCTGGACTGCAAACACACCCAGCAGCTGCCAGGAACATCCCAAAATCCCCCAGTGCAGCCAGGATGGGCTCTGGCCATGATTCCCTCCGGGATTTGCTCTTGCAAAGGAGGAAATGACACTTCCCCCCCACCCCGCCCCCAATAACTCAGATTTTATTTGGGGGGGGGATGTAAAATGCAGGTGAAAGTGCAAAAGCCAAGGAGGTTTCCTGCCCTGAGCTCCCAGGTTTGGAAAATTCAGTTTGGGAAGTGCTGGGTTGTGGGGGGAGATACTTTTCCCCCAATATATGGGGAAGAAAAGGAGAGTCTGGGAGCAGAAAATTGAGGCAAGAAAGGAAAATATCTTAGGGAGTGTCCCTTGCTGCTTCCCTTTGTCCTGCTCTAGGCTGTCCCAGCCTCCAGCAGGAATTCCCAAAGAGCTGTCCCAGATCCCAGGACACATCCTGGCTCCTGTGTCACTCCTCTGCTCCAGGCTCCCTTGGAAGCTTTGGAGAACCACATTTCCCTGTGATTCCCAGGGGAGAAAACTCAGCCCTGAGGATGAAACAAAGGGAGCTAAAAGGGCTTTTCCAAAGGGGCGAAAATGGAGAAGGAAGAGAAAATATGAATAACTGGAAAGAGTCAGACTCGGCTGAGCTTAAGGAGGAGCCCAGCACATTCCTGGGGCAAAGGCGGGAGCGTGGGCAGGTCCGGATCCGACGTTAGAGCCGGGATTGCCCAACAAAGCCGGGGCTCAGCTGGGCTGGGAAGGGCGGTGGCCACGGCAGGAGACTCCCACCAGCTCCACATCCATCACATCCAACCCAACCGTGTCCCCATCGGAGCCTTCTCCCAGCCCAGCCATGGTGAGTGAGCCGGGACCCCCGGCATGGGGACAGGGAGGGGGTCCCACAGGGGCAGGGGGGCAAAGGCAGGAGCTTTTCCTGCAAGAGGCTCCAGAGCTGGAGCGGAACGTGTTTGGCTTGGGAGGGTGGATGGTGCCAAGGGAAGGCGCTGCCAGGGAGGGACCCTGGGCACGGGCAGGGGGTCCCTGCAGATGTGGGAAAGGAGAGGTGATTCCATAGGGGCCAGGAGGGTGATGGCAGGAGCTTTTCCTGCAAGAGGCCCCAGAGCTGGAGCAGAACATGTTTGGCTTGGGAGGGTGGATGGTGCCAAGGGAAGGCTCTGCCAGGGAAGGACCCTGGGCACGGGCAGAGGGTCCCTGCAGATGTGGGAAAGGAGAGGTGATTCCATAGGGGCCAGGAGGGTGATGGCAGGAGCTTTTCCTGCAACAGGCTCCAGAGTCGGAGTGGGACGTGTTTGGCTCGGGAGAACGGATGGTGCCAAGGGAAGGCTCTGCCAGGGAAGGACCCTGGGCACGGGCAGAGGGTCCCTGCAGATGTGGGGAGGGAGAGGGGGTCCCACAGGGGCAGGGGGGTGATGGCAGGAGCTTTTCCTGCAAGAGGCTCCAGAGCTGGAGCAGAGTGCGTTTGGCTTGGGAGGGTGGATGGTGCCACAGGAAGGCTCTGCCAAGGAAGGGCTCTGGGCATGGGAAGAAGGGGCAGAGACAGAGGGCAGAGGGTCTCTGCAGGTGTGGGGAGGGAAAGGTGGTTCCATTGGGGCAGGGGGGTGATGGCAGAGCTTTTCCCACAGGAGGCCCCAGAGCTGGAGCAAGACTGGCTTGGACTGGGAGAGTGGATGGTGGCAATGAAAGCTGTGCCAGGGAGGGGCCCTGGGCATGGGTAGAGAGGGCAGAGGGTCCCTGCAGGTGTGGGGATGGAGAGGTGGTTCCATAGGCATGGGAGGGCGACAGCAGAGAAGCTTCTTCTGCAAGAGGCCCCAGAGCAGGAGTGAGACGTGTTTGGCTCAGGAGAGAGTGGATGGTGCCAAGGCTGACCTCAGGCTCTGCTGGGAAATGACTCTGGGCATGGGAGGGGGGCAGAGATGGAGGGCAGAGGGTCCCTGCAGGGTTGGGGGGGAATAAAGGGTGGAATTTGTGTTGTTCCCCCACTGTTTCCATGTCCATAACCAGACTCGGGGCTCTGCCCCCACCCACAGCACTGGGAGGGGGGGGAAGAGGAACCGAGAGCGGAGGGCAGAAGAAAGTTGGCACCTCTCAAATTAACTGGAAAATGCTGAATCAAGGGCAGGATGTGGCAGGGAGGCCCCAGGAGCTGAGATTGGGATGGGAAGGGCGGGATCCCCCTCCCTCTCCAGCTCTTCCTGCACTGCCCTTTCCCAGAGACCAGAGCCACTGGGAGGGGAAAAAAACCCAAATTCCCCCCTCTTCTGTCCATGTCCTCACCTTGCCCTGCCCATCCCCACTGCCCCAGGCCAGCCCTGATCCATCCCCACTGGAGAAGCCCCAGGCCAGCCCTGATCCACCTCCACCCAGAGGCAACCGGAATTTTTGTCTCCTGACTCAGTTTTTCCTCAGGAGGGGCAGGAGGAGGGAAAAGGGGGGGGGTCAGGCTTATCTCTGCAGAAAAGCAGCCTCAGCCAAGCCCTGGTTGCACCACAAGCTCTTCCCAATCCAAGGCCACTCCTCAGACAGGAGCTGACATTCCCCGGGGGGATTTTCCACGAACCACTCCCCAGTTCTCTGGGTCCTTCCTCTGCCAGGGCAGTGGAGAAATTAATACCCGGAGAAAAAATGCAGCCGGACAGGTCGGGCAGAGGAGGAGGCCCCCCCAGCCCTGCCCCACTCCCAGAATGGATCCAGGCTGATCCTTGGCATTCCCAAAGCTCCTGACCACACTCCTGTGCCCGCAGCCCACCGAGACGGAGCGTTGCATCGAGTCCCTGCTGGCCGTGTTCCAGCGCTACGCGGGCCGGGAAGGGGACAACTGCACCCTCTCCAAGAGGGAATTCCTGGCCTTCATGAACACCGAGCTGGCTGCCTTCACAAAGGTGAGCAACACCCAGCCAGGGAAAGCTGATCCAGCAAAGCTGTGGTTGCCCCATCCCCCTGGAAGCGTCCAGTGATGGGTGGGATGGGGCTTGGAGCAACCTGGGATAGCGGGAGGTGTTCCTGCCCATGGAACTGAACGAACTTTAAGGTTCGTGCCAACCCAAAGCATTTCAGGATTCTGTGTGCTGAGTTGGATAGGATTTTAGGGAGAAATCCTTCCCTGGGAGGGTGGGGAGGAGCTGGAATGGATTTCCCAGAGAAGCTGTAGCTGCTCCATCCCTGGAAATGTCCAAGGCCAGGCTGGAGCAACCTGGGCTAGTGGAAGGTGTCCCTGCCCATGGCAGGGGGTGGAACTGCATCTTGACGGTCCCTTCCAACCCAAACCATCCCACAACTCCATGATCTCAGCAGCTGCTGTTCCATACCTGGGGGTGGGAGGTTCAGCCTCGTGGCAGGGGTCGATTCCCAGCTCTCTTGCAGAATCAGAAGGATCCAGGTGTCGTGGACAGGATGATGAAGAAACTGGACTTGAACAGCGATGGGCAGCTGGACTTCCAGGAGTTCCTGAACCTCATCGGGGGCATCGCAGTGGCCTGTCACAACAGCCTGGTGGTGAAAGCCCCTGGCCCATAGGCCCTGGGTGCCACATCTCCCCCACCACTGTGAACATTCCCTTGCACAACTGGAAGCATCAAGACGGTGACAACCCCTTCCTTCCTTTTTATGTAAAAAATTAAAGGATTAATGTCCTACTTGAAGGTTTTGTTTCAGCATCAGGAAAGCAGCTCCCGGGGGAGCAGGATCACAGAATCATTGAGGTTGGAAAAGTCCTCCAAGGCCATCGAATCCAACCTGTGCCCCATCCCCACCTTGTCACTCAGTGCCATGTCCAGGTGTTCCGGGGACACCTCCAGGGGCGGGGACTCCACCACCTCCCTGGGCAGCCCCTTCCAAAACCTCAACACCCTTTCCAGCAACAAATTCCTCCTCATGTCCCACCTGACCCTCCCCTGGCACAGCCTGAGGCTGTTCTCTCTCATCCTGTCCCTGTCCTCTGGGAGCAGAGCCTGACCCACCCCAGCTCCCCCTTCCTGTCAGGGAGTTGCAGAGAGCCAGAAGGTCCCCCCTGAGCCTCCTTTTCTCCATGATGAGCCCCCCCCAGCTCCCTCAGTTTTCCAGACCCTTCTCCTGCTGCTCCAGCCCCTTCTCCTGCTGCTCCAGACCCTTCTCCAGCTCTGCTCCCTTCCCTGGACACACTCCATGAGGGAGTCCCTCCCTGGTACCCAGCACAGGGGGACAATCCCTGCCTGCTCAAACAGGGCTGGATCCCTGGGTTCTACCTCTCCTTCTCCCTTGATGTGAGAACCTGCATGCTCTCATCCATGTCACTGCCAGAAACCACGACCCACCCATTTTTGGGAATCCTGGAGCCTGTGACATACCCTGGGGACAGGTCCTGGAGCACTAAAGGGCATGACTGCACCGGGTAAATGAAGCAGCACAACCACTCAGGGTTAATTTGAGCAATTACACACCAATAATTAGCAGACTCGGCTGCTGCCAGCACCAGGAATGATTTCAGGAATAAAACCTCCATCTTCTGGAAACTTCACAACCCTCCCAGCACTCAAAAGAGGGAGTGGGGGAAGGTGGAAAGAGAAAATTCCACGTCACCTCTCCTGTGTCTCAGTGAAACCAACTGAGCTACAAAACTGGAAGATCAAGGTGGTTAATTTACTTTATTCATGAGTGAAGCTGATTAGTTTGAGAAATGTTACCAGGACAACAAAACAAAGAGTCACCATGGCCACAAATGCTGAGCCAGTGCCATTTCCAAGGGGAGCAGAGCTGTCCCAGAGCTGGGATGGGCTTTGCACAGTCCTGGTTCCCGATAGCACCACATTCCCAGAGCCAGTCCTGGCTCTTCCAAGCAATTCTTTCAGGAGCTAAAGGGTGCCAGAGGCAGCTGCTGCCTCTGGAGCAGTTTCTAAAGTGCTCTGTGGTAACCAGGGCTTGGCAGAGCCGCCCTTTCCCCTCTGGAAAAGACTTGCCTTGGGACAACAATACAGAAAACTTCACATCAACCGGTCTAGAAACATGGAAAAGTTCCTACTATTTGGAAGCAGAGTCTCACTACGGCATTCCTGGGTGGGAAGAGCAGGTGGGACAGCACAGGCAAGGCTACGGGGAAGAGATTAGGCTAAAAGTTGGGATGGGGGAGTGGACTGGGCCCTGACACTCCAGGACAGGCGTGTCCTAGCGGAACTGCAGAGGGCTGATGCGCAGCCCGATGACGTCCTTGCCGATCTCCGTCACCTGAGGGAGGAAAGAGATGATTCGTGGTCAAAAGCAACTCAAAAACCCAACACTGTGTGGAGAGTTTGGAGCCTCAGCTGTTCTGGAGAACCAAATCCCAGTTGGCGTTGGAAGGGACCTCTGGAGATGATCCAATCCAATACCCCTGACAAGGCAGAGCCACCCAGAGCAGGTAACAGAGACACATCCAGGTGGGACTGAAATGTCCCCAGGGAGGGAACTCCACACCCTCCCTAGACAGCTGTTCCAGGGCTCTGCCACCTCCAGGGAAAGAAGGTTTTCCTCATGTTGAGGTGGAACTTCTTGTCATTTGGTTTATGGCCATCACTCCTCATCTGTCACTGGGCAGAGTCTGGGACTATCCTGACACCCCTCAGAGTTATTTGTATGGATTGCTGAGAACCCCTCTCAGGTCAGGGGCTTGTATAGGTATTTGAGAGATTTGCACGGATTGATGAGATCCCCTCTGAGTCTTCTCTTCTCCAGACTAACCAGGCCCAGCTCCCCCAGTCTCTCCTCAAAAGGGAGACGCTCCAGACCCCAAATCATCTCTGAACACACACCGCCAATCCCCTCAAGGTCACCCCTGAGTTCAGGCAGCATTTCCACCTCACGGTCCTCACAACCCCCAAACTCTTCCACCTCACATGCCAAGACCTTTGACATGACACAACAATGCCACGCCAGTTTAGGAGGAGGACGTGGGAGGAGCTGTGGAAGGGGATTCCAAAGGGAAACACCACGGGTGAAGATGCCCTCACCGTAGTGACACGGCAGATCTGCCCATGGAACTCGGGGCAGTAACAGGCCCCGCTGAGAGGACACTTCTCCACGGGTTTCCCACGGTAGATGGGTTTGTAGGAGGCAGCACAGATGTCAAAGGGGTTGTGCATGTCGTAGTTGAGCTGGTAGGTGTCCGTGGGGTTCTTCTCACACGCCGACAGGATTTTGCGTGTCTGCAAAAAGCAACGGCGCTGAGCGGGGGGAGCACAAGGAGACCCCAAAGAGGGTCTGTCCCACCAGGTGTTTCCACCTGAGCACCTCCCAGATGTACCTGCTGGGCCACCTCGGGCTTCGGGCCGAGCTCCAGCAGCCGCCGAGCGAAAGTCGCCGCTGTCTTGAAGTTCTTGAGTTTGAAGAAGAGGTTGAGGGCAGTTCGCAGCACCAGGATCATGTGCACGGGCTGCAGGTTGGAGTGGGTGAAGTAGGCAGCCATCTGCATGAGGGAGGAGGGAAAACAGGGATACGGTCACTGACAGGCATGGGAATAAATGGAACTGCTGCAAAGGAACCCATCCTGCCCAGGGAAGGAGGGAAAATAGGGACATGACCACTGACAGACATGGGAATAACTGGAAGTCCTTCAAGGAAGCCAACCCACCCAGGGAAGGAGGGAAAGTAGGGATATGATCACTGACAGACACAGGAATAACTGGAAGTGCTGCAAGGAAGCTGTCCCTTCCAGGAAAGGAGGGAAAGTAGGGATACAATCACTGCCAGACATGGGAATAAATGTAAGGGCTGCCACGCAGGTGCCCCCTGCTTTAAAGAGGGAAAGAGCAGAATTCCACATTCCTGATCCCTTTTTAAACCCACCATAAGGGCACACCCTCAAAGGGAAGGAATCCTGTACCTCACAAATGCGCTTCTGCTGCTCCAGGGTCTCCTTGGGCAGCTTCTTCCGCTCGATCTCCATGGAGAGCCCCACGATGTATTCCCGGCAAATGGCAATGAGCTGCTGGGCCTTTTGGAGAGGGAGAGAGTCAGGCCTGGCCTTTGGACACACGGACACACGGACAGGAGTCTGGCCCTCACCTCAGCGATCTCCTGCTTGTTGTCCACCACCAGCAAGGGGACGCTGAGCAGGATGGAGCGGAACTTCTCCACGGCCTCCTCGAACTTGCCGGCGGTGGTGAGCTGGTAGCAGAGCTGCAGGCGCTGGATCAGGTCATTGAGCTTCAGCCCCACGGCAGGGAGGGCGTTTTTCAGACCAGCTTCTTTCCTGGGGACACCAAGGAGGGGTTGGGGACACAATGGGGTCGCTGTGAGGCCAAGTGGGAACACGCTGGCTGTGACTTGCCACAGTGTTCACGAAATCACTGAGGTTGGAAAAGACCTCCAAGAGCATCAAGTCCAATCTGTGACCCAACCTCACCTTGTCACCCAGTTCAGAGCACTCAGTGCCACATCCATTCCTGGCACACCTCCAGGGGTGGGGACTCCACCATCTCCCTGGGCAGCCCCTTCCAAAGCCTCACCATCCTTTCCAGGAGGAAATTGCTCCTCATGTCCCACTTGCCCTACCCCTGGCACAGCCTGAGGCTGTTTCCCCACCAGCTCCCCCCTCCTGTCAGGATGTTGCAGAGAGCCAGAAGGTCCCCCCTGAGCCTCCTTTTCTCCAGGCTGAGCCTCCCCAGCTCCCTCAGGAGTTCTCCAGCCCCTTCCCCAGCTCCCTTTCTTCTCTCCAGCCCCTCAATATCTCTCTTTGCCACGAGGGGCCCAGAAGTGGACACAGCACTCAAGGTGCCCCTTCCCAGTGCAAACTGGTGACCTGGTTTTGACTTGGTTTCCTTTGGCACTGGCTCAGCACTTAAAACGACTTTGCTTCCAGAACTCTGCCACCCACAATTCCCAGCTCTCTGTGTTAGTGCAGGCTGAGAAGTCTGGACATCATCCCTGGAGTGTCCAAGCAACGCCTGGATGTGGCACTCAGTGCCCTGGGCTGGGTGACAACGTGGGGATGGGGCACGGGTTGGACTCGATGATCCTAAAGATCTTTTCCTACCTCACCAACCTTGGTATTTTTCTACAGTGGCTTCCAGGCACTGCTGGAAAAACAAACCTATGGCTCCAAGTGCCCAGGGCTTGGTTGGGAGGTACCTGGCATGAGGGACAGAGCACAGAGGAGCTGCCCAGTGCTCACCAGTTGCGGTGTGGGAAGCCATACATGGCCGGAAGGCTTGGCAGGGCCTGGTAGGTCGTACGGCCACGGGCAAAGGTCTGCAGGAACAGCTGCTTGTAGGGCCCAAAGTTTGTCACTCCCACCTGGTCGTGGAGGAGCTGAAAGGGACACGTGGATCTGCTGAGGAGAAGCTGGCACAGACACCTCAAAGGCTTCACCACAGCTTGTTTCGTACCCAGAGAAAACGAGGCACAAAACGATACCCAAAAGGACACAAAGTGAAGCTTCAGGTGGATCAGAGAGAAAAATTCATGGGGAAAGGGCAGCAATTTATCCCTAGGAAGTCCACAGGAAACTTACTCTCATTGCTGTCTCAAAGGAGCCTGCCAGGATGTGGTCAACTGGAAGTTGGGAATTGTTGCACCACACCTGCAAGAAGGGAAAAGGGAAACATGTGGAAGTGGAATTGGAACCTGCCCACCCCACCTCTCAAAGCTCCCTTAACAAATGTTGTGCTCACAAGGACTGAATTCAAAAAAAGAAGTGCCAAAGTAGAAAGTTTGTGAGAAAAACAAATTCAAGACCTGCTTTGGCATTACCTGAGCTGGGCTGGTGCCCTTGGTGGGAGGCACAAAGAATCCATCCTCTGCTCCTCCTGCTGGACCAGCAGGAACATCCTGGGGGAGCACACAGAGCAGGATTAGTTGGGGAGTTTCCAGCACCCAGATGAAATCAGAGCTGGCCACAGCTGTGGGGACCAAGCCTGGAGAAGCCCAGAACATCCTTTCCCCACCTCCATTACCAGCTGTCATTGCCTTCCCAAGGAACTACGAAGGAGTCTCCTACCAGCTCAGGGGGAAGATCCAAATCTTCTTCCACTTCCCATCCACCTCCTTCTTCCTGCCCTTTCCCCAGACCTTCCTCTCCAAAGCCCTCTCCAGCATCCACAAAACCATCTGCAAGGAGGGGGAACTCTCAGAGCCCTGACAAAGGCACACAATTCCATGGTGCAAGGAAAACTCTTGGATCCACCCACCTTCATCCAGCTGCAGCTCTGCATCCTCTCCCCAGCCCTCTGTGCCCACAGTGTCGATGTCAATGTCAGCAGCCAAAGCGCCTCCTTTGCCTGAAAAAGAGGGCAGGAGCCTCCATTTACTCATTCCTCAAGCTTTAACGAAAGAATTCCATGAGGGCAACACTCTCCCATCCAATAGTCCAGTCCATCTTGTGCTAAAAGACTGAAGACTTCACAGAATCCCAGAATCCTCGAGGTTGGAAAAGACCTCCAAGTTCACCGAATCCACCCTTGCCATGAGGGCCCCAGACCTGGGCACAGCATTCAGTGTTCCCTCCCCAGTGCCCAGCAGAGGGACAATCCCTGTCCTGCTCCTGTGGCCACACCATGGCTGATACCAGCCACTTGTCACTGGCCTTCTTGTCCCCCTGGACTCATGTTCAGCTGCTGCCACCAGCACCCTCCAGGTCCTTTAGGAGCCTTCCAGCCACTCTTCCTCCAGTCTGGAATATTCCATGTGTTGTTGTGACCCAAGTGCAAGACCTGAGATTTGGCTCTGTTGTCCATCACCCCGTTGGCCTCAGCCCACAGATCCAGCCTGTCCAGATCCCTCTGCAGAGCCTTCCTGCCCTTCACCAGATCAACTTTCCCACCCAACGTGGTGTCACCCATGAACTGACTGAGGCAGCCCTCGATTCCCTCGTCCAGCCCCTCGATAAGGACATTAAACAGGACTGGCCCCATGTGAGACTTGCCAAAGACAGTATAAAAATGCCAAGCTGAATTCCAACCTCCACTGGTAACACACAACAAAGCCAAGCTTAGCAGATCTGGAGCCACTGTGCCCATGCCACATGTGCAGCTTGCCAAGGATGAAGCCATACCTTTGCTAGCAATTGTTCCCTCAAAGAACCCCTTGGAGACAGTCAGCAGTGGCCAGTTGGTGTCCAAAGGCATGACTGGAGCAGGAGGCTGCAGCAGCTTTGCATTGGGATCGATGTCCGGAACCTGAGCAGGAAACAGTTCAAGTCACCTAAGGAAAATCCCATTCTTTGACCTGATGTGGAGGTGGTTCCTCCCTCCCTGAAAGAAGCCACCCAGCCTGCCCCTCTACCACCACATCCCACCCTTCCCAAACTCCAGAGCTCTCCAGGAGCATTTATCAGGTCACGAACCGTTTCTTTTTCAGGATCAAAGGTTTCCTTCAGGCTTTCAGCTTCCTCATCCAGACCATGAGTTGCAGCCGTGAGATAGGCCAGGGACTCTGGAATTAAGACACAAGGAATCATTGAGGTTGGAAAAGACCTCTAAGATCATTGAGTCCAACCTCTGACTCCTTTGATCACCACCACGAAAACAACATGAGTGCATGTTCTCCATCACCCAGAGAAAGGAAACATCCCACACCAGCACCCACGCCCACACCTGGGGGATCAGCAGGACATCAAGGTGTGCAATCACATGTGTAATGTATCCTTGGATTTGGGAGTGATCATTGGAACAAGGTCTACAGTTGATTCGGGTCTCCCAGATGCTGCTCCAGCTGTTCTGCTCATCTGATTCGGTTCCTTGGGTAAGGGATTGTGCTGATCTGCCTCCGAAATTCACTGCTCATCCCAAAAGCTTCTCTCCAGCATCTCCCCAGCTCACAGGGACACCCTTTAGCCTGGCATTACTCACTCTGCCCACAGTTCTTCAGAATCCTCACTCTCTCTGCCACGTCCCCCAGGTACAAGGCGTTCTGGTAGTGCCCACTCATGTCTTTACGGATCTCAGCTAAAGCAAGAGGAAAAAGTCACAATAACTTTGTTGCTCTTCACCTCTGCCATGATTCCACCTGGGAACGACGCTCAACCCCTCGGATCTCCTTTCCCACCACCTTGCCACTCACCGATCTTCATCATCTTCCGAAGCTTCTCCAGGTTGCCCGTGATGAGGTAGAGGAAGGAGAGCCTGTCGAAGTTCTTGGTGCGCTGGTAGCACATCTCCACGATCTGGTGGTTGCCCTGCAGCAAGGCCACTTCCCCCAGCTTCTCCCAGCAGTTCTTGTCATCCAGAGCTTTGGCTGCTTCCAGAGCGATCTAAGGAGAGAACTGACACGGTCACCAAGGCCTGGCACACAGGGGTTTTCTCTGCAGGCTTCTGATGATGGCCACGATGGGATCACAAGGATCACTGCCTGAATCACAGCCCAGCTGAACGCCTGCACCTCATCCTCAGCTCTACCACCCTCAATTTCTTCCCCACACTCCTCCTCCTCTCTGCAGACAGTGAGGTTCAGAAGTGACATCCCACAGGCCGTGCCTTTCCCTCAGCACCACCAACCACCTCACCTCAATGTTGCCACACTCCAGGGCGAGGCTGAACCGGGTCTTCTCATCCTTGACGAAGTGCAGGGCCACCTCTGGGTAGCCCTTCTTCTGCAGGTAGGCAATGATGGACTGGCCCACGAGCTTGGCATTCCTCACCATGTGCAGCACCTGCCAAGGAACGGCCCCATGAGCAAAGTCCCTTTCTCCTCAGGTCTGATGGATTTTCCCCCCTAGGACAGGGACACTGTTGGGTTGCTCGTGTCCACATGGCTCATTGTCCACGTGGAGACCAGTGATATGTCTCTAAGGTGACAGAGACCACTGGTGTCCCTCCGGGGTCGGTGTTGGGGCTGATCCTGTTAAACGTCTTTGTTGGTGATATGAAGTGGGAATGAGAAATCCTCAGGAAGTTCAGAGGACACTGAGCTGTGTGGTGGGGCCACACATTGGAGGGATGGGATGGGTCCAGAGGGATCTGGACATGCTACACTGGTGGAGAGGAGACCCCACTTGGAATACTGCATCCAGTTCTGGTGCCCTCAACATAAGAAGGACAGAGAAATGTTGGAGCAAGTCCAGAGGGGATCACAAAGTTGATAAAGGGGACTTGGAGCCCCTCCCCTATGGAGACAGGCTGGGAGAGTTGGGAATGTTCAGCCTGGACAAGAAAAGGTTGTGTGGAAACCACAGAGCCCCTTCCCAGATCCGAAGGGGCTACAGGGAAGCTGGAGAGGGGCTGTTCATCAGGAACTGGAGTGACAGGACAAGGGGGATGGATTCAGACTGAAAGAGAGGAAATTTAGGTGGGATATTGGGAAGAGGGTGGTGAGGGGCTGGAATAGATTTCCCAGAGAAGCTGTGGCTGCCCCATCCCTGAAAGTGTCTAAGGCCAGGTGGGATGGGGTTTGGAGCAACCTGGGCTAGTGGAAGGTGTCCCTGCCCGTGGCAGGGGATGATCTTTAAGTCCCTTCTGACCCAACCATTCCATGATCCCACAATCCTGTGTCACCTCACCTCATCATACTTCCTGTTGATCAACGCCAGCTTGAATTTGAACTCGGTGGGGTCGATGGTGAGGACCCGGGGGCGGCACTCCCTGTCCAGGCAGTACACGTTGTTCCCCTTCACGCGCGTCACGTAGATGGGCAGGTCCAGGGTGCGGATGATCCCGTGGTCCCTGTGCCAACACACAGCACCCACCGTGACGCTCGTGCCAACCCAACACATTCTGCAGGACCACATTCCCCATCTCAAAGGAGGCCCAGCCCTGAGTGTGTTGGTTAAGGCCATGGCAGAGGAGCCAAGGGGCCTCCAACCCACCCGGTGGTCACGGCGTATTTGATGTGGTTGCTGGTGGTGTAGATGAAAACCCCGCTCTCGTCCCAGGCCCCGCTCTTGACACGGATGTTCTCGTGGATGTTGCACAGCGACTCCAGCTTTCTGTTGCAGATCATGATGGCTGCAGAGGGAAGGAAAGCAAAGTCAGGCTGGGGAACCCTCTGCTGTTGAAAGAGCTGAATTGTAGAGTCATGGAATGGTTTGGGTTGGAAGGGAGTTTAAAGGTCATCTTGTTCCAAACCCCTCTGCCATGGGCAGGGACACCTCCCACTAACCCAGGCTGCTCTAAGCCCTGTCCAACCCCGTCTTGGACACTTGCAGGGATGGGGGAGCCACAGCTTCTCTGCCCAACCTGTGCCAGGGTCTCACCACCCTCACAGAAAACAATTCCTCTTCAATATCCAACCTCAATTTCCCCTCTGTCAGTCTGAACCCCTTGTCCTGTCACCTCCGTTCCTGATGCACAGCCGCTCTCCAACTTCCCTGTGGTTCCTTTGGATCCTGGAAGGTGTTCCTAATATCCAACCTAAACCTCCCCTGGCAGAGCTTAAGCCCGTGCCCTCTGGTCCTATTGCTGGTTGGTTGGAGAACAGACCAACCCCCGCCTGGCTACAACCTCCTGTCAGGGAGTTGTAGAGAGATCCAGGAGAAACGTGGATCCTGCCTGACTCCATCCCCCTTACCGTGCTTGGCCAGCAGGGCCACATGGGACATGTCAGCCGACCAGATGACATATTTCACCTTGGAGATCTTCACTGAGGCCAGAGTTCTGCGAGAGGACAACACTGCCATCAGGGAGGTGACCACAACCTCCTCCCCACGCTCTAGGACCAAGCTCTGTACAAGTGCCCCAAGGCCCAAGGGCCTGTACCCAATTTCAGGTGCTCCAAAGCCACCCCAGAGCTACAAAATCCTGAGGCAGAACTGGGTGTTTCTGTAGCAAAACAAACCTCCCTCCTGAGGTATCTGAAAAATAACAAATACATTGGAGGGAAAACTCCAAACAAAGCCCAGATTTCTGAGAGGCTTTAGGGACAGAAGGACAGGAATTAGGTATTTCCAAGCAGCATTTGCATTTCCTCATCTCCTTCACAACAACACTGGAAAGACAAGGCATAAAAAGAGGGAAATGAGGCAAATCCTGGGACATAATCCATCCACAGACACCGCATTTATCTGCAGATAATCCAGAACCTTCTGAAGCCTCCAGAGATGGCCAAAAGCACCAATTCTGTGCCTGTTCTTCGTGGCCAGGACTCGTCCAGCAGCACAAATATGCAGCAGAACAAGCACCGAGATACAAAAACGTGAGGGACGCAATGAGCTGAGCTTGACTGAGTTTGGGTTTTTTGAGGCCTCTCCCCTTTTCCAGCACCCGATTCTGCAGCCCCAGGCTTTCCAAACATCTCCCTGTGATCCGTGGCACGGTGCCCGTGGCATAAATTACTCCTTGGCTATGTTTACTCTGCTCTTCCTAACAGTTGCTGGCCGTGGCTTGGATCAGCCTGATGCAGCTGATGCTGAATTCTGGGGGCATTAATAGCCACAACTTGTCCCCTGAGGGCTGGAAACTGCAGGATTAGGATATTAAAGCTTCTCCCACCAGCCAGGATCTCACCGTTTCTGCTGCACGTCGAAGAGGGTGATGGAGTCGGCGTCTCTCAGTAACAGGTTCCCAGTGCCAGCGTAGAAAATCTCATCACAGTTGGGCACCTGCACCTTCTTTGTGATCTCGTTCTTGAGGTTTTTGATGAGGATCTGCCATTGGATGAGGGGAAATGTGACAACACAGTTCAGGGATGGGAGATTTTACAATGGTATTTAGGATTACTGGGGCAGAGAGCAAGATGTTTCTTCCCCCTCACGTAAATTTTACCTGGATCAACTTTCCCCTGCTTTCTCCTACTGCACTCTGGGGCAAATAAACAGCTTTATTAAAAATCTAACCTGTACTTCCACAGAATTTCAGAATCATGGAAGTTGGAAAAGACCTCCAATGCCATCAAGTCCAACCTGTGCTCCATCCTCAAATTGTGCCCCAGCCCAGAGCACTCAGTGCCATGTCCAGGAGTTCTTTGGACACCTCCAGGGGTGGGGACTCCACCACCTCCCTGAGCAGCCCCTTCCAAAGCCTCACCACCCTTTCCTACAACAAATTCCTTCTCATGTCCCACCTGACCCTTCCCTGGCACAGCCTGAGGCCATTTCCCCTTGTCCTGTCCCAGTTCCCTGGGAGCACAGCCCAACCACCTCCCAACTCCCATCTCCTGTCAGGGAGTTGCAGAGAGTGAGAAGGTCCTCTCTGAGCCTCCTTTTCTCCAGGATGAGCCTACCCACCTCCACGAGTTCTTCAGACCCTTCTCCTGCTGCTCCAGCCCCTTCCCCAGCTCTGTTCCCTTCTCTGGACATGCTCCAGCCCCTCAACATCTCTCTTGCCACAAGGAGTCCAGAACTGCACACAGCACTCAAGGTGGGGCCTCACCAGCGCAATTTTCACGGTTATCCTGTCCTTTTCCAGCTGTGGAAGTGTCCTGGGTGGCTTCACAGCCCTGTTTTGGTCGATTCCATGCCTGAACTCACCTGCAGCAGCAGCCACTGAGCTGAGATTTACCACCCAGAAGTTAAATAACCTTTTGACTCATCCCATTTCTCTGCGTGACAGCTCCCTCTGTGTGTGCCTGACAGCGTTTGGCCAGCCTGCTCAGACCCCCAAAAAACCCCAATTAACCCAACCTCCCTGATTTCCACAAGGGTTCCAAACCACAACCCTCCTCGTTAGGACAAGGACCCTCCGGAGGTCGGCTCCTTACCGAGTGCATCCGATCGAGGACGGCGAAGCGGTTCCGAGCCACCCACACAGCTGTCAGCCCTGAGGAACGCTTCCCTTCGGGAGCTGGGAATGGCACAGCACAGGCAGGGAATAAAAACTCTGGCAGGCTCTTCCAGCAGCACATTAGTGGGGCTCGTTCGAGCCCATCTCGGCCGCTGGAGCCGCTTCCAACCAGCTCCTGTTTAACCCGAGGCTCTTTGCAGGAGTCCTTTCCTCCCCCACATCCTCTCGGATCGTGGCGTGGGCAGTGCCAGCCCCGTCCCCAGCCAAGGAACATGGATTGGCAGGGGATGGGGCCATGCTGGGTGACAGCACGTCCATCACGCTAACGAGCGGTGCCTCGTTGGCCAAACGAAGGGAGCAATGAGGGGCCCGCTGTCCATGTGAGCCCCCCTCGAACTGCCCCTCCCAGCTGGTCTCCCAGTTTTCCAATGCTAATTGAGAATCCCTGAGGCTGGAAAAGCCCTCCAAGCCCATCAAGTCCAACCTGTGCTCCATCCCTACCTTGTCACCGAGTGCCACATCCAGGCCTTCCTCAGACACCTCCAGGGGTGGGGACTCCACCACCTCCCTGAGCAGCCCCTTCCAAAGCCTCAACACCCTTTCCAGCAACAAATTCCTCCTGGTGTCCCACCTGACCCTCCCTTGGCACAGCCTGAGGCCATTTCCCCTTGTCCTGTCCCTGTTCCCTGGGAGCAGAGCCCAACTCACCCCAGCTCCCCTCTCCTGTCAGGGAGTTGCAGAGCCAGAAGCTACCCCCTGAGCCTCCTTTTGTCCACGATGAGCCCCCCCAGCTCCCTCAGCTGCTCCCCATAGGACTGACTCTCCAGAGCCTTTCCCAGCTCTGTTCCCTTCTCTAGACACATTGTCTGAACCCAATTCCCAGCTCCACTTGGGTTTTCTGATGGCAACTTCACCTGTTTTTCTGAATCCTCACAACTTTGTATTTTCACCAGCTTTAAGTCATGGAATCAGGAAAAGGTTTTGGTTGGAAGGGACCTCAAAGATCATCCAGTACCTCCCCCTGCCATGGGCAGGGACACCTTCCACTGGCCCAGGCTGCTCCAAGCCCTGTCCAAGCTTGTCTTGAACACTTCCAGGGATGGGGCAGCCACAGCTTCTCTGCTCAACTTGTGCCAGGGCCTGCCCACCCTCACAGGGAACAATTCCTTCCCTATATCCAATCTGTCAGTGGGAAGTCATTCCCACTTGTCCTGGCACTCCAGACCCTTATCCAACATCTCTCCCCACGGTCCTTGTAGCTCCTCAGGGCCTGGAAGGCCACAATTAGGTCACCACAAAGCTTCTGATTGTAGATATTTATCAAGCACTAAAATTTCTGGAAAATGCTTTTAAATTTCCCATTTTCACAAGGCTGAGACATTTCCTCCTCTGGAAGATGAATATCCATGTTCCCCATTTCAAGGGACACCAGCTGGGTGTCCCCAGACAAGTCAGGCTTTGAACATCTCAGACTAAATAGCTGAAATATATGCAGCAATATTTCAGCTATAAAAACTTCCTAAAATGCCCCTTTTCCCTTTCCCTCTCTGAATCCACCTCTGACTGTGCCCAACACAGAAATATTCCCCTCATCAGCCCCTCAGGAATCAATAAATCTCTGCCCAAGTGAGTTGGTTTCCAGCCCCACTCATCCATCACTCCCCCTCATTCCCAAATCTTTACTGCCCTGACGACAGAGGCAGGAGGGATCAGCTGGAGTTTCAGCTCCCAAATGGAATTCACACAGTTATGAGAAAGAATGATTTGGGGTTTTTTTTCCCTAAATCATGTTTTGACTTGTAAATTGCCCAAAACTGATGTGGAATTTGCCGAGAGGAAAAATGACTCCTGGCGCTGTCACTTTTACAGCCACTTTTCAGAGGATAAAACCTCTTAGAACAAACCAAATCTGGTTGAAATCCATCTCTTGTTGACAAGCCAGGAAATCTCCTGCTGCGTGGAAAGGGGGAAAACGGAAAGTTCCTAATAACCAAATTATAAAATATAGATTTGGAGCAGTAAAAGTTCGGGATGAACATGAATTTTTCAAGTCAGGCTGGGGTGATATAGTGAGAAGGGAGGTGCCAAATGACATGTGCTGCAGGGACACTGGGGAAAACAGAGAGGATGAGGGAAATGAGGGATTTTTATATATAACATAGACACACAGAGTTGCAGAGAGGGAGAGGGGACAGGAATAAACACTCCAAGAAACACCTACCATCCGGATTTTGGGAGTCAGCATCCTTAGGAATGGTGTAGAGATCGTAGGTGCTGTTCTCCAAGTTGCTGGCTCTCTGCAGAGAGGAGGGGAAAACTCATTTGGAGGGAGGATTTCACAGCCCCAATGCCATCGCAGAGGCACGTTGGTGCAGCAGGAGGGACTCACGGTGCACAGGAGGACGGCGTTCTCGGCGGGGTTGTAGGACATGTTGAACACGGGGAATTTGGAACCGCTGAGGAAAAGCCATGGAAAAAGAGAGGAAGTTGGAGTGGAGCAGAGTCACCTTGTGATAAACGGTCTTGGTTTTCCAAATGGACCAAAGAGCAGAAGAGTTTATGGAAAAAATTGACTCCAACCCGTTTGGAAACACCGTGAATTGAAACATTTCCTAAATCGAGAGCTGGTATTTCAGGTGGAAGCTTAAAACTAGTTAAGCTAAAAATTTTAGCTATGAAGAGACAAAAATTGACCTAAAAATTACACTTTTTAGGCTTTCAAGCTGAGGGCACCTTCTGGTAAATGGTCTTCATTTTCCAAATGTACCAAAGACTGGAAGAGCTCATCAAAAAATTCATGGATTTCCTGACTCAAGTTTTCCACTTGGAAACACCATCAGCACATCAGCGTTTCATAAACAAAAGAGCTGGAATTTCAGTTTGAAGCTTACAAATAGTTCAAATAAAGATGCACAGATAAAAAGTAACCTAAACCCACCTTCTTTACGCTTTCTAAGTCCTAAAAAAAAACACTATGACCTGAAGAGAAAAAAACAAGGGATTGAGGATACTGGGACACCTCTTGGGACAGGATGAGCCCTCTCTTACCTTCTCAGCTGCATGACAGCAACGTCCTTGGAGCTGTTGAAGTCCAGCTGACGGAGGAAACGGTCCTTGACATAGTAGAGCATGTTCCCATGCACGGCGTAGGCCGGACGCTCCCGCTCCAGCTTGAACACGATCATGCCACCATCGTGTCCTGGGGAAAAAAACCCAGGGGAATTCAACCATATTAATGGGAAAGAAAAGCAAACCCTATGTGGATTTTCTTCCCACCGAGTGGGAGGGTTTCCCACCTGCAGCAAAGAGGTTGAGGTTGGGATGAGCGGCCAACACCCAAAAGCGATCGTGGTCGCGGCGGAAGGTCTGGACGCCCGTCCTGCACGTGCAGAACAGAACAAAGGATGTAAAAACAACTGCAGCTCTTTCCTGCACTCAAAAACCTTCCTGCTGGGGCTGCTGGAGGAGCACTGACCGTTTGGACATGTCCCACACACGGATGCTCTTGTCCTCAGAGTTGCTGAGGATCAGCTCCTGCCGCGGGTGGAAGACGGCGCACGAGACGTTGTTGTAGTGGCCCCGGCACGTGTCCACCTCCCAGGCCTTGGATTCTGATCAGAGGAGGGAAGAAGAAGGAAAATCACTCTCAGGCCTCTCTGATCTCTCCCCAGTCACCAGCACACCTCACTAAAGACACAGATAACCCACATGATTAAGGAGTGTTCTACTGTTTGGGGGGACTGAGCTGACAGAAGCACAGCTGTTCCCCACAGAGGCTCATGGCTCTGGAACCACCTCCCTTTCTTACTCCACTGTGCATATTAAAAACACTTCGGAGAGTCAAGTTCTTTAACTCCTCCAAGCTTCTGCTCAGAATTCCAGAATCATTTATTTGGGTTGGAAAAGACCTCTAGGATCACAGAGTACAACCTGTGCTCCATCCCCACCTTGTCACTCAGTGCCACATCCAGGCCTTACTTGGACACCTCCACCTTCCAAAGCCTCAACACCCTTTCCAGCAACAAATTCCTCCTCATGTCCCACCAGCCCCTACCCTGGCACAGCCTGAGGCCGTTTCCCGTTGTCCTGTCCCTGTTCCCTGGGAGCAGAGCCCGACTTCCCCCGGCTCTCCCCTCCTGTCAGGGAGTTGCAGAGAGCCAGAAGGTCCCCACCGAGCCTCCTTTTCTCCAGGATGAGCCACCCCAGTTCCCTCAGGAGTTCTCCAGACCCTTCTCCTGCTGTTCCAGCCCCTGCCCCAGCTCTGCTCTCCTCCCTGGACACGCTCCAGCCCCTCAATGTCTCTCTTGCCACGAGGGGTCCAGAACTGGACGCAGCACTCGAGGTGCCCCTCACTGGTGTATATCACCCCCAGGTTCATCTGAAATCTAAATTTCAACTCTCACCCCCCTTCTCCCCACGGGCTGCCCCCAGGGATTCCTCTCACCGTTCATCCTCCAGATCTTCACTTGCCGATCATCGGCTCCGGACACGATGAGAGGCATCGTGGGGTGGAAGGCGGCCCAGTTCACCCCCCGGTCATGGCCCTGCAGGACAAAGGAGGCACTTGAAGCCATTTGGGGACTAAAAGGAAAGAGCAAAGGAAGGACAAAGCAAGAAAGACTGGAGACAGGTTTGTCACGACGCAGCACTCGTTGATGCCACGATCCACAAGATTTTGTTTGCTATTAGAACTCTGTGGAGCCACATCAGGTGTTTCATCTCTGGTTTCCTCTTGGTTTTCAGGGGATAATTTGCGTCCCAGAGATTTCATGACATTAATCCGAAGGAGTCCCCCCTGCACACACACGTTGGTGCTTTACCTCCAGGACATGTTTCACCACGGCATCCGTCGTCCCAAACAAATCCACTCCCGTGATTCCCCTGACATCCGATTCCACAGCTCCTGGGGACAGGTTCTTCTTCCTTAGGCCTTGTGAAACAAAGGGGAAGGAGAGGCAGCATTAGAGGAAGGAAAAATTCATATTACCACAGAATCACTGAGTTTGAAAAAAGATCTCCAAGAGCATTGAGTCCACCCTGTGACACATCCCTACACTCCCACTGAGAGCCACATCCAGGCCTCCCTTGGACACCTCCAGGGGTGGGGACTCCACCACCTCCCTGAGCAGCCCCTTCCCAAGCCTCACCACCCTTTCCAGCAACAAATTCCTCCTCATGTCCCACCTGCCCCTCCCCTGGCACAGCCTGAGGCCATTTCCCCTTGTCCTGTCCCTGTTCCCTGGGAACAGAACCTGACCCATTCTGGCTTCCCCCTCCTGTCAGGGAGTTGCAGAGAGCCAGAAGGTCCCCCCTGAGCCTCCTTTTCTCCCCCCTGCTCCCTCAGAAGCTCTCCAGACCCTTCTGCTGCTCCAGCCCCTATCCCTGATCCGTTCCCTTGCCTGGATACATCCCAGTCCCTCATGTCTCTCATTTAATAACCCACACATTCTCCTGGGCTGTTTTCACACATCATCACTTGGAAACTGGGACCTCTCCTCATCCCTCAGACCCTCTGCTGAGGGAGACAGTTCAAGGAGGAGGATTTTGGAATGTGACCTTTAAACTCATGCAACTGAGGGCATCCCATCCTTATGACCCCAAAACCTGCTGGAAAAAAATTCCCACTGTTGCCAAGAATCGCTGCAGGTTCCCTCCACACAGAGGTGGAGCTCCATGACAAGGATTACGGACACAAGAGCACCAGACAAAACGGGAAATGACTCTTCCCAGGATACTGCTGGAGCCAGAACAGAATCCCAATAAGGACATAAGTCATTCTGAGGAAAAACTGTGGAGTGGGATGCTGGTTTGAATCCGTTCCTCGTCTCCCTGTCGCTTTTTCCACACACCAGTGTTGTCGCAGCGCCGTGTCCGACCGGAGCGACAGCTGAGTCAATAATCCAGCACATCCCTAAACCCCCTCACCACGGATCAGCCGAGGAAAAACAGCCCTGTACCATCTCCAAACCAATTTGGCAGCTGGAACTCTGCAGAGAGCGAGTTTTTGGGAGAATGGAGCAGCAAAGCTCGGTGGCAGAAGAGCTGTTAAACTCCCGGTGCTGGCAGAGCAGAGAGGGGGACAGGTTTTAAATATCCAGGATATCCTGTCCCCTGGATATCCTGGATATTGACACAGCTGGCAGTGCCTGAGCCTGTGCCACCAGCAGTGTGTCCAACCAACACTGCCACTAGTCTAGAACAATCTACCACCACCAGCTCCCCACCAGTTAATATTCTCCTTACTTCCAGCTTTTCCTTTAGGAATATTTCACTCCAGCACCTTGTGGCTTGGGTATAACTAAGAAAGAGCCAAGATATAAAAGTACTTCACTTTGGACTTGCAGCTCCTGCTCTGAGCTTTAGGCCACATTTCAAAGCGAACAAAGAGAGTGAAAAAGTGGAAAGAATTCCTAATAATCCTCTTTTCCCGTCACCACCCACCTCCAAACTACTAAAAACCTACCTAAAAATCCAAATCCAACCCATTTTGTACTCCACACAAAGGCCTTTTTCTGTTGCCACCAAGAGCTTTTCAAGAGAATAAAGGTGACCCAGAAATGTCTAAAATCCACCTAAAAGTCTGGCACATCTGCCAGGCCAAGGTGACAACGTGTTGTCACTTCCGACAGTGACATCTGGTGCCTCCAAAGGTATAAATCCAGAGATTAGGGTGGAAAATCTCCATCTTTAGAGGACTCTGTGGCTGCACAGGGAGACAGCTCCCCTCACCTACTGGGGCAGGAGATCTGCTTCAAGGAAAAGCAGGGATTGGATGGTGCCCAGACTCCCCTCTAGACAATATCCTACAATTTCATGGAAACTGAGGGAAGAGATTTCCATCAACAGAGCGTTTTTTTGTTCTCAAACCCAAAGGCCTCTTTGTTCCCTCACTTGGCTTTCAGCAGTTCTCCCAGTTTTCACAGAATCCCAAAATCCCTAAGATTAGAAAAGACTTCCAGGAACATAAAGTCCACCCTGTGCCCAATCCCCACCTTGTCACCCAGTGCCACGTCCAGGCCTTCCTCGGACACCTCCAGGGGCGGGAACTCCACCACCTCCCTGGGCAGCCCCTTCCAAAGCCTCATCACCCTTTCCAGGGAGAAATTCCTCCTCATGTCCCACCTGCCCCTTCTCTGGCACAGCCTGAGGCCCTGTCCCCTTGTCCTGCCCCTGTTCCCTGGGAGCAGAGCCTGACCACCCTCTGGCTCCCCTCTCCTGTCAGGAAGTTGCAGAGCCAGAAGGCCCCCCCGAGCCTCCTTTTCTCCAGGATGAGCCCCCTCAGCTGCTCCTCATAGGACCGACCCTCCAGACCCCTCCAAACCCTTGTTCTGAGGTTGGCTTTGCCCCCTTGGCAGCTCACCAGAGATATCCCAAACCCTCACGGTCTGATCCAAGCTGGCAGACACCACCAGGTCCTCCGAGGGGTGGAACTGGGCACACATCACGTAGTGGTTGTGTCCTGTCAGGACACTGCAACAAAAAGGGCAGAAAACACCATTAGAACTGAAAACGTATCAATAAACATCTCCATTTGCACCAACAGCAACAAGCTCAGGCTGGGGAAGGATCAGGAAGAGCAGGATTGGTAAAAGCTGCTCTGCATGGCTGAACACAGGGAATCATGGAATGGGTTGGGTTGGAAGGACCTTCTCACCAGACACACGTTCTGGACTGCCAGTTCCAAACCCGGATGGTCTGGTCATCAGAAGCACTCAAAATCCAGGGATATTCCTAAAAAAAGAAAAGTATTCTGTCTATGAAGCAATCCACACCTCAGGTATTCCCTCCCCATGTGGCATATTCTAACCATTCCCAGGAATCCCAGAATCACTGAGGTTGGAAAAGATCTCCAAGAGCATAAAGTCCACTCTGTGCCCCATCCCCATCTTGTCACTCAGTGCCACGTCCAGTCATTCCTTGGACACCTCCAGGGGTGGGGACTCCACCACCTCCCTGGGCAGCCCCTTCCAAAGCCTCAACACCCTTTCCAGGGAGAAATTCCTCTTGATGTTCCAAATGACCCTTTTAAATCTTATTTAACATCCTGGAAACGGAATTTAGCCCTCTTCCACCTCTACAAAAGGTCACGATGGTTGGAGCAGCATCATGCCAGCAATTCCAACACCATCTCACAGACCCACAGGACATATCACGGAATAGTTTGGGTGGGAAGGGACCTTAAAGATCATGCAGTGCCACCCCCTGCCATGGGCAGGGACACCTCCCACTAGCCCAGCTTGCTCCAACCTGGCCTTGGACACCTCCAGGGATAGGACAGCCACAGCTTCTCTGCCCAACCTGTGCCAGGGCCTGCCCCCCCTCACAGGGAACAATTTCTTCCCAATATCCCATTTAACCCTCCTCTCTGCCAGTTGGAAGCCACTCCCTCCTGTCCTGTCACTCCACACTCTTGTAAAATTCCCTCTCCATTCTTCTTTTCAGCTCTCAGGAGAACTCACATGGTGGAAGAAGGTGGTCCGGATATAATCCAAGTGCCCCAGGAGTGTAAAGAGGCAGCGGCGCAGCTTGTAATTCCAGACCTGGAATCACAGAATCATGGAATATCCTGAGCTGGAAGGGCCCCACAAGGATCATCCAAGCCCAACTCCACAACACAGAAGCAGAATGAGGATGGTTCCACCTCTTGCTTGATTCTTATTGTGTGCATTCCCACATTTTAGGTCAACTCCTCCCCCTTAAAACGTGGGTTTAAGTTACAATGAGAGTTCACCCTCATGTCTCTGAAACAGGAGAATCACAATTCCCAAACTTTATTTCTCTTCCCTCCAACATTCTTGACCATCTTTTCCTAAAATATCCTGAGTTGGAAGGGACCCACGAGGATCATCCAATTCCAACCAGTTTCTTTGCACATTCCCTTTCCTGGGTGATGCCTTTTAGAGAACAAGAGGCAAAGAAAATATTTTACCTTTATTTTGTAATCATCACCTCCAGAAACAAACAGGGGCTGCTGTTTGTGGAAATCAATGCCTCGGACAGGTCCTGCAAATGGGAAAAGCAGGGTGGACACAGGATGGTTGGAGCAATCCCTGCACCACTTACAGGCTACAATTTGCCTTTCTCCTCCTTCCTGTTGCTACTGACCCATCAAGAGCTTCAAAGCACAGCAAAAAGTCATGTAACAGTCTGAAATCCCAACCCCAAATCCTTCCTGTCACAGAATCATGGAATATCCAGAGTTGAAAGGGAGCCACAAAGATCATCCAGTCCAACTCCTGGCCCTGTGCACAGATGCCCCAACAATCCCACCATGTCCTTCAGAGTGTTGTCCAAACACTTCTTGATCTCTGGCAGGTTTGGGGCTGTGATCAAACCTAGGGAGCCTGTTCCATTGCCAACGACCCTCTCATGGAAGACTCTTTTCCTAAAATCCAGCCTAAACTTCCCCAGGCACAGCTCCGGCCACTGCCTCAGGTTCTGGCCCTGGTCACACAGAGCAGAGATGGGAGCCTGTAACAGCCTGAGACCCCATCCTCAAATCCATCCCTTTCCATCAGGATGCTGCAGCAACTCACCACACATCTGCACTTTCAGCTTCATCTTCCTTCCAGGAACAAACCTCCCACCCCACTCCTTGTGTTTGCAACCCACGTCCAGCACCAGCAGAGTGCCCACAGGGAAACCTGGGCTAAATCCAGGGATCAGAGGCCTCAGGAACCTCTGGCTGAGCCCCGTTCCCCCTCCTGCACCTCCCAACACCCCTCCCAAGCAGGTCCCACCACACTGACCATCGTGCTCGTCGAACTTGTCGATGAGGGTGCACATGCGATAGTCCCACAGCTGGATGACCCCATTGTGGAGGCTGGTGAGGATCCACGGCCGCTTCGGGTGGAAGCTGAGCCCTGTGGAGACACACGGAGATGGGAGAGACTGGGAATGCCCAGGGGAGCTGCCTCCTGCCCCACTCAGGGACCTCAGGGCTGGGAAGGATGTCCTGGCTCAGCCCCTCTGGTTCCCCAGAGCAGCCCCGCTGTTAAACACAGAACCATCGACGGAATTGGAGAATCGTGGAATGCTTTGGGTGGGAAGGGAAGAAAAGGATCATCAAGTTCCACTCCCTGCCACGGGCAGGGCCACCTTCCACCAGACTGGGTTGCTTGAACACTGCTAGGGATGGCGCAACCACAAAGATGGATTGATGCTGGAAGAGCCCTGTGCCCCATCCCCACCTTGTCACTCAGTGCCACATCCAGGCCTCCCTTGGACACCTCCAGGGGTGGGGACTCCACCACCTCCCTGGGCAGCCCCTTCCAAAGCCTCACCACCCTTTTCATGGAGAAATTCCTCCTCATGTCCCCCCTGCCCCTCCCCTGGCAGAGCCTGAGGCCCTGTCCCCTTGTCCTGCCCCTGTTCCCTGGGAGCAGAGCCCGACCCACCCCAGCTCCCTGCCCCTGCCAGGGAATTTCAGAGCCAGAAGGTCCCCCTTGAACCTCCTTTTCTCCACGATGAGCCCCCCCAGGTCCCTCAGGAGTTCTCCAGCCCCTTCTCCTGCTGTTCCAGCCCCGTTCCCATCTCTGGACACGCTCCAGCCCCTCCGTGCGAGCTGAAGGGCCCAGACCGCGGGCTGGGCCTTCCCGGTCCCCTCACGAGCGAGGCCTCTCCGCCCGCGCCGCCACCGTCACCGCCAGCGCCTTTTTGCTCCATAAATCACACACACACACACACACATAAATACGTGTACACACGGCAGAGAGCTCTCCCCGTTACCTTTCACCCGCGCCGACTTGGTCTCGAACTTGGTGAGCATCTCGCCCTCAGCGCGGCCTGCGGGCCCCGCTCCACGTCAGCGCACCGGAACCGCCCGCGCCGCTTCCGCTTCTCGCTCCGCCCCCTGACGCCGGTCCCGGCGGAAGAGGAAAGGGCAGCGGCGGTACCGGGAGCTGCGGGAAGGGCCGGCTGGGGCACGGAGGCACCGGGAGCTGCGGGAAGGGCCGGCTGGGGCACGGAGGCACCGGGAGCTGCGGGAAGGGCCGGCTGGGGCACGGAGGCACCGGGAGCTGCGGGAAGGGCCGGCTGGGGCACGGAGGCACCGGGAGCTGCGGGAAGGGCCGGCTGGGGCACGGAGGCACCGGGAGCTGCGGGAAGGGCCGGCTGGGGCACGGAGGCACCGGGAGCTGCGGGAAGGCCCGGCCGGGCCATGGAGGCGGCAACGGGCGGAGGGACCCGCGGAGCCCTCGGGCTGCTGCGGGCGCTGCTCGTGGCGGGGCTGGCGGCGGGTGAGGCGCCATGGGCCGGGGGGACAGCGGCGGGCAGGGCAGGGCAGGGGGTGGAACCCCCACCCACTCCTCGGGCTGCTTCGGGGGTGCAGAGAGCCCCCTGCGAGCTGGGGAGGGCGCGGCGTGTCCCCCCCACAGACCCCTTGGGTGTCCCCCCCCAC
>VWZG01005485.1:10971-31346 GCA_013396735.1 Grallaria varia | reverse complement strand
CCCCCCAGCCCCCTTGGGTGTCCCCTCTGGGCTGGGGAGGGGGTCCTGTCCCCCAAGTGACCCCTTGGATGTCCCCTCCGAGCTGGGGAGGGGGTCCTGTCCCCCTTACCGACCCTTTTGGGTGTCCCTTTAGCGTTGGGAAGGGACTCATCTCCCTCCCCGACCCCTTTGGGTGTCCCCTCTGAGCTGGGGAAGGGCTCCTGTCCCCCTTACTGACTCCTTTGGGTGTCCCCTCTGAGCTGGGGAAGGGCTCCTGCACCCCCACGGGACCCCCTTGGGTGTCCCCTTTGAGCTCATCTCCGTCCCCACAGCCTTTTGGGCTCCCCCTGAGCCAGGGCCGTGTGTCCTCCACAGGTTCCTGCCATGGGAACTCCGTGGAGAGGAAAATCTACATCCCCCTCAACAAGACGGCTCCGTGCGTGCGGCTCCTCAACGCAACCCACCAGATCGGCTGCCAGTGTGAGCCCACCTGGGGGTCCTGGGCTGGGTCTGGGGGCTCTGCCCGTGGGTGGGGGGAGTGGGAGGAACCCTCCTGGTGCCCCTTGTCCCCAGGGCTTCTTGTCCTCTCAATCCTTCTAGTAAGGAATCGTGGAGTCGTGGAATGGTTTGGGTTGGAAGGGGCCTTAAAGATCATCCAGTCCCAACCTTAAAGATCATGCAGTGCCACCCCTTGCCATGGGCAGGGACACCTCCCACTAGCCCAGGTGGCTCCAGCCTGGCCTTGGATACGTCCAGAGATGGAGCAGCCACAGCTTCTCTGCCCAACCTATGCCAGGGCCTGCCCACCCTCACAGGGAACAGTTTCTTCCCAGTATCCCACCTAACCCAGCCCTCTGAATTTGAAGCCATTCCCCCTGTTCTTGTCACTCCAGGCCCTTGTCCAAAGTCTCTCCCCATGTTTCCTGTAGCCCCTTCAGGTCCTGGAAGGCCACAAGTAGGTCCGTCCCAAAGCTTCTCCTCTCCAGGCTGAGCGATTCCAACTCTCCCAGCCTTTCCCCACAGCAGAGCTTCTCCAGCCTTCTAATTATTTTGGTGCCTGTCTGGACTTACACCAACACACTGAATATGCTCTCAACTCCCTCAGGCTCATGATGGGATTTTGGGGTGTCCTGTGCAGGTCCAGAAGTTTTACTATGATGGTCCTTCTGGGTCCCTTCCAATTCAAGATATTCCATGATTCTATGCTGACCAGTTCCTGCTAATTTGAGGGATGGAGCCCTTGGACTGTTCCTACAGCCTCCAAAATCCATGCCAGGGCAGGAAGTGGCATTTAATGAGGTGGTGATGGGTCAAAGGTTGGACCTGATGATCATGGAGGTCTTTTCCAACCTCAGTGATTCTGGGATTCTATTTTCTTGGCTGAGGTGGGTCAGTGCTGTGCTCGTTTCCAGCTCAGTTTTGCTTTCCCAGAGGAGGGTTCTGGGTGCAGCTGGTCTGTGATAACCCAGGGTCCAAGGTCCTCTGACTCCTCTGCCACCCTTGGCATGATCCTGGCGCTGGGACATCCAGGCATGGGAGTTCCCAGCAGTGACAGGAGTTTGTGGGTGTGGACAAAGGTTTCATCAGCAGCTTCCTGTGGAAGTGGTTTGTCCATCTTTACAGAATCCCAGAATAGCTGAAGTGGGAAGGGACCTCTGGAGATTCCCCAGTCCAACCCCACTGCCAATGGAGGGTCACCCGGAGTGGGTGACACAGGAACACGTCCAGGTGGGGTCGGAATGTCCCCAGAGAGGGAGACTCCAAGCCCTCCCTGGGCAGCTGTTCCACCCTCCATGGAAAGAAGTTCTTCCTCGTGCTGAGGTGGAACTTCTTGACGTTTAGTTTATGTCCATCACTCTTTGTCCTGTCACTGGGAAGAGTCTGGCACCATCCCCTTGGCTTAGGGGCAGCACTGAACTGTGCCTGGGCTTTGCCTCACTGTCCTGTCCCTCCTCATTCCCATCAGTCACAGGACACTCAGTGCTTGGATGGCTGAAGGTCCTTTGAGGTCCTCAAACAAAAGATCCTTTGAAAGCCTGAGCAGTTATTTCTTCATCTCTGCTGCTCAGCACCAAAAGCACCATGTCCTGCTCAACCATTCCCAAATTCCTTCCTCCAGCTCTCTAATCCCACGGGGCTGCTCTTCCCTAAGGCCCTGAGCACACTGCCCTGCTTTCCAGGTTGGTTTGGGGGTGTGAAGGAAATAAAACCCGTGAAGGAAATAAAACCCATGAAGGGCACGTTCTCATCCCACAGCCTCCATCAGTGGGGACACGGGGGTGATCCATGTGGTGGAGAAGGAGGAGGATCTGCGCTGGGTCCTTGCTGATGGTCCAAACCCACCCTACATGATCCTGCTGGATGGGAACCTCTTCAACAGGTCAGTCAGCACCAGCTTTTATCTCTCCAGGGAGCCCAGAAGTCTCTGATGTGGGGATAAAATGCCAGTTTTGCAGTGGCAGGTGACAGAATCAGCCCTGACTGCTTCAAATTCCAGTGAGGTTGGACTGGAAACCACATTAGTGGTTTTACTGGGGTTTAGAATTTATTTCTTTAAACAGGCTCTTTGCTGTGAGAAAAGCTCTGCTCCGTGAGAATCCTCACACCCTGTTCACCTCTACAGCAGCTACTGAAGGCCATTAAAAAATAGTCCATAATAACAGCACTAAAATTAAAGTCTATTAAGCCCCAGGACTTGGTGGTCATTTCTCTCCCTGGGCAGAGCAGGAAGGACGTGGCTGAAGTTTTCTTCTTCTTGTTTTTTGCATAATCTTAGTCCTAAAACAGAAAACAAAGGTTAATCTGATCACCAGCATCAGCAGCTGCAATTCAGCAGCAGCAGCATGGCTTGGACTGCAGCTCTTCATTAATTAATCCCTCATTTCAGTAGTGTTTCCTCTCTTCCAGGAAGGTGTTGCTGCAGCTCAAGGGAACCTCCAGAGTGTCAGGCCTTGCTGTGTCCACTGCCAATCCCAGCCCCCCCCAGGGATTCTCCCCTGGCTTGAAGTGCCCCAACGATGGGTTTGGTAAGGAGATGTTACACCTTTATCCCTGTTGGGAGGAGGAAAAGTGGTGCCTTTTTGTTGGGTGGTCAAAGGAAGTGGGAGGGATCTCGGGGAAGCTGAAAGGGCAGCACCACTTTAATCCCAAAATGGCTCCTTTGGGATTCTTCCAGCACGGGATGGGCTCGGAAAAGGGATGGATTTCATGGGTGGACTGTTAGGTGAAGAAAAAGGTGGTTGGACAGTCACATTCAGAGGGTTGTGGTCAATGGCTCGGGGTCCCAATGGACCCAGCAGAGACAGTGGTGTCCCTCACGGGCCACAATGGAACTGGTGTCAATTAAGATCTTCATTAATGACACTAATGAAGGAGTTGAGGGCACCCTCAGCATCCAGCCCTGGGGGAAGCCACAGGAAGGAGTTGGAGCCTCTGGAGCGACTCCAGAGGAGCTGATCAGAGGGTTGGAGCAGCTCTGCTGTGGGGAAAGCCTGAGAGAGTTGGGATTGTTCTGCCTGGAGAGGAGAAGCTTCAGGGTGACCTAACTGTGGCCTTCCAGGACCTGAAGAGGCTACAAGAAACATGGCGAGAGAGTGTTTCCAAGGGCCTGGAGTGACAGGAAAAGTGGGAATGGTTTCCTGCTGGCAGATTGGATATAGGAAAGGAATTCCTCCCTGGGAGGGTGGGCAGGCCCTGGCACAGGTTGGGCAGGGAAGCTGTGGCTGCCCCATCCCTGGAAGTGTCCAAGGCCAGGTTGGAGCAACCTGGGCTAGTGGGAGGTGTCCCTGCCCATGGCAGGGGGTGGAACTGGCTGATCTTTAAGTTCCCTTCCAATGCAAACCATTCCTGAACTCTGTTCTTGTCTTGCAGGCTCAGATTTGCCCATTTTTTTTCTCTTCCCAGGTGTGTATTCCAAGGACTACGGCCCCGAGTTCGCTCACTGCAACACCACCGTGTGGAACCCCCTGGGCAGTGGCATCTCCTACGAGGATTTTGACTTCCCTATTTTCCTCCTTGAAGATGCCAACGAGACACAAGTCATCAAGCAGGTACCTCAGCAGGCAGGAGGGTGGAACTGCTCAGCTCAGCTCAGGAAAGGGGCTGAAATTTTGTTCTCTCTCCTCTGTGGGAAGAAAGACCAAAAAACCCCATTTTCTGCATTCCAAAAGAGCTGAGTTGTGGCCCTGATTTTTATTCCCACGCAGTGCTACCTGGACCACAACGTCCCTCGGGATGGATCTGCCCCTGAGTACCCTCTCTGTGCCATGCAGCTCTTCTCCCACATGCACGCTGTCACCAGCACCGTCACCTGCATGAGACGCAGCTCCCTCCAGAGCACCTTCAGCATCAATCCAGGTGAGATTCCTCCATCCTGGTCATCACATGGTGCTCAAAATCCCAGTGGAATAATTTTTCCCAGAGCCAGGACTTCCCCTGGTGCAGAGCTGAGTTTTGCTCCTCAGCAGAAACGCCGAGGTGAGGAAAACCTCATTTCTCACTTGGCACTGCTGCGATCCCGACTCCAGGAATGGTATTTTTTCTGCTTCCCAGAGATTGTGTGTGATCCTCTTCTCGATTACAACGTCTGGAGCACTTTGCAACCCATCAATGCCTCTGGAAAACTTGATCCTGAGAAGGAAGTTGTTATGGTCGCCACACGAGTAGGTACCTCTTAATCTTTGCTCTGTAGAGTTTGGGCTGGAAGAATTCTGGGAAAATGGGAACCTCCAGTCTCATGGGAATATATTTCTCATGTATTTTAATTTCTTCCCGCGTTCCAAACCTCTTGGATCTGCCTGGCTGCTTTTGGGGCACAACAGTGGGTCCTGTCCCTTGTGGCAGTGTAAGAACATCCACAGTTTGGGGCTTTCTGTCTTGTTATGTGAGATTTTTCCAGCATTTTCTTCTCTGATGGAGGCAGACAAGTAGAAATAGTCTGTGGCAAAGCTCTGAGGTTGCAGGATTCAAGTTTAGGGGAAATTTAGATTGGATATATAGAAGAAATGAGGGAGGTGAGGCCCTGGCACGGGTTGCCCAGAGAAGCTGTGGCTGCCCCAGCCCTGGAAGTGTCCCAGGCCAGCTTGGACAGGGTTTGGAGCAACCTGGGATAGTGAGAGGTGTCCTGCCCATGGCAGGGGTTGGAACTGGGTGACCTTTAAGGCCCTTCCAACCCAAGCCATTCCATGAATCCATGACTGCCACAGCGACCCAGTTGTTGTTTTAAGTTCCATTATCCATTATCCCTTCCCTTACCGGTGGGATGAGTGGGATCACAGAGAGAGTGATGGATTTGCTCTCCCAGCACAGAATTCCTGTGTGTTTGTGCTTCCAGATCGACAGCCATTCCTTCTTCTGGAACATTGCTCCTGGAGCTGAGAGCGCCGTCTCCTCCTTCGTGACCCACCTGGCTGCGGCTGAAGCCCTTCACAAAGCCCCCGATGTCCTTCTGCTCCCCAGGAATGTCATGTTCACCTTTTTCCAAGGGGTAAGAGCAGCAGGATCACATCCCTCTCTCTGAGATCCCAGCTCAGCCCTTGGCTCCCTGCAAATGGACTCCTTCCCTGCTCTTTGTGTGGGATCGTTTATCTCCGTCCCCATGCCGTGGCTCTCTCTGGCTCCAACAGGGTCTTAATTGCACTGGGATAACGAGAGCAGATGGAGCTTCCACTGGAGCATCCCATTCCTGCCCCACAGATCGTTCTGGATGAATCACTCAAACTTTGCTTTCCCTCCCCTCCTGTCTCCTCCTGGTGTGGCTGATTTCTGTTCTCTCCTTTACCTCCCCAGCCAGGATGAACTTCCAGCCTTGAAATTCTGAAATAAAGCCCAGAAAAGGCAAAATTAAAAATATATGGGAAAGAAATGCGGCTCATTTTCTGGGAGCCCAGAGCTGGAATTGGCAGCTGTGGAAAAGCAGAACAAGCTGGAGGAGGGACTGATGGCCAACAGCTGATGTTCCCCTCAAGGCATCAACACTGATGATTCCTTTGTGCAGCCTTTCCCGTGCCAGGGCCATGTGATTCCCTTCATATTCACCCTCCTCGGTGCACACATCCCAAATTTCACTGGAGGAGAGAGAGACATCCAGGCTGTGGATGTATCCAGGAGGAGGGATGATAAGACCAGACTGTAAATCAGGGAAGGGGGAGGCTGATGGCTCCTGACTTCCCTGCCCAGCTCCAATTCTCCAAGGGCACCTCGTCTTCCTCAGGCCACTCTCAGACTGGCAAATGCCTTCCCAACCTTTTTTCCAGGGAAGCAGACACCACTGCTTTCAGGAAAGCTTCATATGTTTAATTCCTGCAATGGGAGGTTGCCCTTTTCCCTGACTTCTTGTCTTCCTGACCCAAAACAATTGGGATTGTTCAGCCTGGAGAAAAAAACCTCTCTGGGGAGACCAAATTTGGACTTCCAGGGCCTGAAAGAGATGACAGGAAACATGGAAAGAGATTATTTCCAAGGGCCTGAGTGACAGGACAAGTGGGAATGGCTTCAAACTGACAGAGGGGAGGTTTGGTTTGGGTGTTAGGGATAAATCCTTGGCTGTGGGGGTGGGCAGGCCCTGGCACAGGGTGTCCCATCCCTGGAAGTGTCCAAGGCCAAGGTTGGAGCAACCTGGGCTAGTGGGAGGTGTCCTTGCCCCTGGCAGGAAGTGGAATGAGATGATCTTTAAGGTCCCTCCATCCCAACCGTTCCATGATTCATTTCTAGAAGGATTAAGAAGACAAAAAGTGCTCACAGAAGTGATTTTGCCTCTGTGTCTTCCTTGTGGAATTCAGTATCTTTTTCCTGTTTGTTTTTTTTTTCTCTTTCCCTTCCTTTTTGCCCTTTGCTCCATCCCTTCCAACAAATCCCTTTTGTCTTTTGGTGTGTGCCAGGCTGTCCAAACCTTTGGAATTATTGGTGGGGTCGTTGGCACCCAAAGTCTTGTGTTGGTTCCACCTCATCCCCCTCAGATGTTGCTGGTGGTGGTGCCAGACTCCAGTGGGATTCAGGATTTGGGAATTTTTCTCTTGCAGGAGACCTTTGACTACATTGGCAGCTCCAGAATGGTGTATGACATGGAACAGGACAAGTTTCCTCTGCGCTTGGACAACATCCACTCCTTCGTGGAGTTGAATCAGGTATGGGAAAAGTCTGGGAACCTTTTATCCCCCGAGTTTGACTTTTCCCTGGGTTTCCCTGCTCTGGGATGTGCAGCCATGTACTTAGGGTTGTTCTCCATGCAGGTGGCTCTCAGGAATGGCTCCATCCTCTGGATGCACACGGACCCCATCTCACGGATGAATGAGTCCGTGGATGTGCAGGTGAGAGAAAAATCATGGAATACCCTGATGTGGATTCCAATTCCTTGCCCTGAACAGCCCCAGCAATCCCACCGTGTCCCTCAGAATGTTCTCCAAGTGCTCCTTGAGCTCTGGCTTCCCTGTGGAACCTGTTCCAGTTTCCGACCACTCTCTGTGAGCTCTGGCTTTCCCTAATATCCAAACCCCTGGCACAGCTCCATGGCTGCACCACCAGAACTGTGGGATCCTGAGCAGGGTTTTAACCCTCCCAGAGAAATCCCATCCAAAAGAACAGCAGCACAGGGCGATTTTCCTCCTTCCAGGTTAAAAACATGCTGGATATCCTGGCCAGGAGCAGCGTGGGATCTGGTGTGACCCTGCAGGAAGCCGGATTTTCCCAGCCTCTCCCTCCATCCTCCTTCCAGCGCTTCCTTCGGGCTCGGCACATCCCTGGAGTTGTCCTGACAGACCACAGGACAGCCTTCCAGAACAGGTAGGGCTCCCAGAGGACACCTGGAATGCCAGAGGGGCAGCGGGAGCCGGGGGATGGCAGCGGGAAAAGCTCCCGTGTCCAACGAGCACGACGAAATTGTTCTGACAGGCGAGAGAAATCCAGTTTTGTATGGAAAATATTCCCCCACAGCTGGCTGGGAGCCAGAGGTGAGCAAATGGCAACGGAGCGTTGCTGGAGCCTCAGCTGTTCTTCCAGAAGCTGCCTTTTTTTTTTTTTTTTATGATTATTTTGGGGTTTTTTTATTATTTAGCTTTTTGTTTGTGCTGGCGGAAAGCCCCAGGCATTGGAAAGGGCACTTGGATTCACCCTACATGACCCTGCTCCAGCCTGTTCCTCAGGGATCCCCCTGCTCCTCGTCAGCTTTGGAGTGGGAATGGGGGGTAGAGGACAGGGATGGGTCTCTCCCCTCTTCCCTAAATGCTTTAAATTATCCCATTCCCGTCATAGAATCATGGAATGGTTGAGTTGGGAGGGACCTTAAAGATCATCCCATTCCTCCCCCTGACTTGGGAGACCTTCCACCCTCCCAGGTTGCTCCCAGCTCCATTCAACCTGGCCTTGAACACTTCCAGGGATGGCGAATCCATGGAATAACCTGTGCCAGGGCCTGACCAGCCTCACAGGAAAGAATTCCTGATATCCAACCAAAATTTCCCGTTTCTGTCTGAACTCGTTCCCCTTGTCCCATCACTCCAGTTCCTGATGGAGCTTCACTCTCCAGCTTCCCTGTTGCCCCCAGGAAGGGGCTTCTGGAACTTGGAGGGGAACTCCTGGAATGTGCTGTGAGGTCTCCACACAACCTTCTCTTCTCCCCCTTGTATCCTTTTCTGCTGTTTCTGGGAATCTCTGTAGCAATCCGGGGGAAGGAGCTTTTCCCTCTAAACCTGCACTGAGCAGTTGGAGAAAAACCTGGTGCTGTGGGATCTGTTTTTAGGCTGGAGGATCATCCCAGGTTGGCTGGGAGTGCTGGGGACACGGAGTGTGTAAATCCCTTGTAGAGTTCACTCGGAATTCCTTGGATAAGGCCTCCAGATCCCTTCCTTGGCTCCATCCTGTCCTTGCCTCAGTTTCTCTCTCTGTTTAACAGCTCAGGCTAAATTTCTAAAATTCTAATCACAGCCTGGAAATTGCTCCGAGATCCTCAGATGGGAGAAGCTGTGGAAGGGCCAAGTTAATTATAAATCCTCATTAACTGGTTTAAGGAGTGTGTGGCAGGGCTGGATCTCTTCTCCCGGGAGACTCTGCTTTGGACACGCTCGGAATTGAATTCCATGCCCTGTAGTTTCTTCCTGCCCTTCCCCAATCCCCATTTTTCTCCTTCTTTTCAGGTACTACCAGAGCATGTACGACACTCCCGAGAACATCCGGATCCAGTATCCCGAGGGCCTGAGCCCTGAGGAGACCTTGGAATATGTCACGGACACAGCCAAGGTTCCTGCTCTGTGTTTTATTTGGCTGTTGGATCCAGGGTGGATGGGGAAGGGCAAGGACATGGGGAGAGAGGGAAAACGTTTGGGGAAGGGGCTGGAAGAAGCTGGGAGAGCTTTGGGAAGGCACAGGTGGAAGCAGGGTGGCTTTGGGAAGGGACATGGGGAAATGGGGAGGATGTTTGGAAAAGGGGCAGGAAGAAGCTGGGAGGGATTTGGGTAGAGACAGGTAGAGAAGAAAGGGCTGGGGTGGGGGGGAAAGTTGGAAAAAGGGGAGGAAGAAGCACGGAAAGATTTGGGAAGGGGCAGGTAGGAGCAGGGACATGGGGAAAAGAGGAAAATATTTGGGAGAAAGGCAGGGAAAAGCAAGGGGGGATTTGGGAAGGGGCAGGTAGGAGCAGGGACATGGATGGTTTGGGGAAGGGCAGGTAGAAGCAGGATCAAGGGAAGAGGGGGAAAAATGTTTGGAATAAGGGCAGGAAGAAGTCAGGAGGGCTTTGGATAGGAGCAGGTAGAAGGAGGGACTGGGAGAGGTGGGAAAAGCTTGGGAAAAGGGCAGGAAGATGCAGGGAGGGCTCTGGGCAGCAACAAGGGCAACAGGCCCTGGAGCAATGGGGTGGATTTGCAAGTCCCAGCTCCCTCTCCGAGCCCATTTCCCTGGATCTGCCTGCGGGGATTAACAAGGATCCCTGTCCCTTGGCAGGCCCTGGCAGAAGTGGCCACAGTGGTGGCCCGAGCCCTGTACGGCCTCGCTGGAGGAGCCAACAACACCTCTGCCATCCAGGCTGATCCCAAAACGGTAGGAGCAGATGGAATCCTGTCCCTAAAATCTCCAAGGAGCCCTCACGTCCTTCCCTTCTGTCCCTGCCTTGTGTTTACATGGCACCCTGTCCTGCCTCTCTCCAGGAGGGCTTTCCCTCCCCCCTTTCCCTGTTTTCCTACCAAGCAGAGGGAAAAGCCTTCACCCTTCTCTAGTTGCTTCATCTTGGGGCAGGAATGAAGCTCCTTCATCCTCAAAGAAGAGGTGAAACAGCCACGTGGGCCACAGGGATCAGCTAAGGAATCCCTGGGGCTGGAATCCAACCCTGGGGATCAGCAAAGGAATCCCTGGGGCTGGAATCCAACCCCGGGGATCAGCAAAGGAATCCCTGGGGATCAGCTAAGGAATCCCTGGGGCTGGAATCCAACCCAACTTTCACAGCTCTGTCTGGAATTCTGTATAGCTGGGACAGAGAGTCTTTCCTTGGCTATGCTCAGGAAACATCTCCCAGCCAAGGGAGCTCGAGATGGAGCTGTTAAGGTGTTCTTTCCTCTCCTCTGCACCAACCAATTTCGTGTCATTCCAGGTCACCCGGATGCTTTATGGATTCCTGATCAAAATGAACAACTCCTGGTTTCAATCCATCATTAAGCCAGACCTCAAAGGAATTCTGGGTAAGAACAACACCAGGAAGAAGGGCAAGGAAGGATTTCGACCCCAGGTGTTCCCTGGCAGATTTCGTGCTGTTGTCTCCTGGCCTTCTCCTCACCAATCCCATTTTTCCTGCTGTTCCAGGGGATGTTCCCCAGCACTATGTGGCTGTGTCCAGCCCCGTGAACACGACCTACCTGGTGCAGTATGTCCTGGCCAACCTCACGGGCACCGTGGTGAACCTCACCAAGGAGGAGTGTCTGAACCCCGAGAAAACCCCCCACGCTGAGAAGGAGGTGAGTGTCCATCCATGGACACATCCACGTTGAGGAAAGCTGGTTAGGGATGGGGTCTGTTGCATGGGAAAACTGGGAAACTCCTCCCCGAGGAGACAGTGCCCAAGGGCAGGGAAGGAGTGGGCAAAAACGTGGGCAAAAAGGCCAGTGGCACCTGCGTTGGACCAGCCGTGGTGGGGCCACAGGGCCAGAGGGATTGTCCATCTGGGCTGGGCACTGGAGAGGGAACATCCAATGCTGTGTCCAGGTCTGGGCTCTTTAATTCAGGGAGGTCATTGAGGGGCTGGAGCATTTCTGGGGAAGGGAATGGGGCTGGAGCAGCAGGAGAAGGGTCTGGAGAACTCCTGAGGGAACTGGGGAGGCTCATCGTGGAGAAAAGGAGGCTCAGGAGGGACCTTCTGGCTCTCTGCAACTCCCTGACAGGAGGGGAGAGCCGAGGGAAGTCGGGCTCTGCTCCCAGGGAACAGGGACAGGACAAGGGGACACGGCCTCAGGCTGTGCCAGGGGAGGGACAAGTGGGACATGAGGAGGAATTTCTCCATGGAAAGGGGGGTGAGGCTTTGGAAGGAACTGCCCAGGGAGATGGTGGAGTCCCCACCCCTGGAGGTGTCCAAGGAAGGCCTGCATGTGGCACTGAGTGACAAGGTGGAGATGGAGCACAGGGCGCACTCAGTGATCCCAGAGGGCTTTTCCAGCCTCAGTGATCCTGGGAACAGGATCCTCTTGCAGCAAGAACAGTCAGCAAAGCCCCGGGGAACATTCCAGAAGGCGGAGTGGGGCTGTTTGCTGTCCCTCACTGCCTCTCCCCCAGATGTACGACTACTCCTGGGTCCAGGGCTCGCTGGATCCCAACTCGACGTCCCGAGTGCCGTTGTGCGTCCGCTCCGGCGTCCGGCTCATCAAGGCCCTGTCCCCGGCCTTCGAGCTGCGCCACTGGGCCTCCACCGAGTACTCCACGTGGACAGAGAGCCGCTGGAAGGACATCCGGGCACGCATCTTCCTGGTGGCCAGCAGGGAGCTGGAGGTGGGACTGGGGACAGGGACAGGGCGGGGAGCTGGAGGGGTGGCACACCCCCCATGGGTGAGGTCACACGGGGGTGATGTCACGCCCCCATGGGTGGTGTCACATTTGGGTGATGCCACACCCCCATGGGTGAGGTCACATGGGGTGATGCCACACCCCCATGGGTGAGGTCACATTTGGGTGATGCCACACCCCCATGGGTGAGGTCACATGGGGATGATGCCACACCCCCATGGGTGAGGTCACATGGGGATGATGCCACACCCCCATGGGTGAGGTCACATTTGGGTGATGCCCCACCCCCCATGGGTGAGGTCACATGGGGTGATGTCGCACCCCCATGGGTGAGGTCACATGGGGGTGATGCCACACCCCCCATGGGTGAGGTCACATTTGGGTGATGCCACACTCTGTGAGATGTCACACTCCAGTTGGTGATGTCACATTCAGGTGATGTCACACCCCAGTGGGTGATGTCACTTTCTCTTGGGTGACGTCGCATTCTGTGAGATGTTGTGACATTCCAGTGGGTGATGTCACGTTCTCCTGGATGATGTCACTCTCTATGTGATGATGTCACACCCTGTCAGGTGACATTTCACCCCACTGAATGATGTCGCTTTCTCTTGGGCAATGTCACACTCTGAGATGATGTCATGCCATATCAGGTGATGTCACATTCTCTTGGGTGATGTCACACCCTGTCAAGTGATGTCACTGTGTCAGGTGATTCCTCGCATCGTCAGATTATGTCATGTCCTGTCAAGTGATGTGGTGCCCTGTCAGGTGATGTCACACTGTCAGATGATGTCACATGCTGTCCTGACACGCTCTGGGGTTCAAGTGATGATGTCATCAGGGGCCAACATAGCCCCCAAAGGCCATGTGAGCCCTGGGAGTTGGTGCCTCTCTGGGGTGGGGGTTGGAGCACCTTTTAATTCCCTGTTCTCTGTCCCTGCATCCCACGCCAGTCCTGTTTGGAGCAGCAGGTCTGTGCGTGCCCACAACGCTGACTATTCCCGTCCCTTCCCAGATAATCACCCTGATGCTGGGAATTGCCATCCTGGTCCTCTCCCTCCTCGTCACCTATTTCATCAACGCCAAGGCGGACGTGCTGTTCAGCATCCCACGGGATCCCGGAGCTGTGGCCTACTGAGGATGCTCCTGGGGCTGGAAAACTCTTGGATTATGGTTGTCAGAGCCAAGCCAACGCTGGAATGCCCCTCCCTCTGGAGAAGGTTCCCTCCAGACCTTCCATGTGTTCCAAGGGCTGAACCCTAAGAGACTTTCCCAGAAAAACGCACCGACCGAGCCCTGAAGGAGCTGGGAGAGATTCCCAAAGTTTCTGTTTCATTTGTCCTTTCTCTGAGCAACTTGAGGATGGTTCTGGAGGCTGCTGAGAACACCCTGGGATGGATGTTTTCCCTAAATGAAGCCAAGGGAGGGAAGGATGAAGGAGTTTCCTCTGGGATGTGCCTGGAGCAGCAGATTTCCAAGGTGACCTGTGGATGTCCCAGGATGTCCCACAGGAGCTGTGGAAGGTCCAGTCCGAGGTGGCTTTAACAGGTGATTAGATGTAAAACAACCTTTTTTAACGGTGCAATATTTCCTGGGCTTTGTACATATATAAATAGTTCCATTTAATTAAAAAACGGCCACTTCCAAATGACCCCTTGGCCTGGTTTGTCTTCAGTCGCTTCCAGAAATTATCCAAGTGGGCAATTCGTGTGTGTGGAAGTGTTTGGGGAAACTCCTGAGGGAGCTGAAGGGGCTCATCATGGAAAAAAAGGAGGCTCAGCAGGGACCTTCTTGCTCTGCAATCCCCTGACAGGAGGGAGGAGCCACGCCTGGTTGGGCTCTGCTCCGACAGGACAAGGGGACAGGGCCTCAGGCTGTGCCAGGGGAGGGGCAGGTGGGACATGAGGAGGAATTTCTCCATGGAAAGGGTGGTGAGACTTTGGAAGGGGCTGCCCAGGGAGGTGGTGGAGTCCCCACCCCTGGAGGTGTCCCAGAAGCACCTGGACGTGGCCCTGAGTGACAAGGTGGGGATGGGGCACAGGGTGCACTCGGTGACCTTGGAGATCTTTTCCAACCTCAGTGATTTGGGGATTCTGCAAAGCTGGGGGGAACCAGGATCTCTGTGACCTCCTCAGTCGTTGATTCTCACTCCTGCTGTTCAAACAAAGAGCTGCCAGGGGATTTGGACGTGCTCCTTCCCCTCCACTGGGAAGCCTTGGCTGCTGTTGTGTGGCTGCTGCAGCTCTGCCCCCTGGGGAGCTGCTCTTGGCTGCTTTAACCCAGAGCAAGTGGAGAAAAAACTCACTCTGACCCATCCTTGCTGTCCCTTGGGTCTGGGAACAGCAGGAGAGGGACTCATGGAATGGTTTGGGTTGGAAGGGACCTTAAAGACCATCCAGTGCCACCCCCTGCCAGGGGCAGAGACACCTCCCACTAGCCCAGGTTGCTCCAACCTGGCCTTGGCCACATCCAGGGATGGAGCAGCCACAGCTTCTCTGGGCAACGTGTGCCAGGGCCTGCCCACCCTTCCAGGGAGGAATTCCTTCCCCATATCCCATCCAAACCTCCTCTCTGTCAGTTTGAAGCCATTCCCAATTGTCCTGTCACTCCAGGCCCTTGTCCAAAGTCTCTCCCCATGGTCCTTGTAGCCCCTTCAGGTCCTATAAGGCCACAATTAGGTCATCCCAAAGCTTCTCCTCTCCAGGCTGAACAATCCCAATTCCATCCCTCTGATCAGCCCCTCTGGAGCTGCTCCAGCAGCTCCATGTCCTTCCCGTGCTTTCCCCCAGGGCTGGCTGCAGAATTCCAGGTGGGCTCTCACCTGAGCTGGGGGGCCGAGGGGCAGAATCCCCCCATCCCTGCCCTGCTGCCCACGCTGGGGGATCAGCCCAGGGCACGGGGTGGGTTCTGGGCTGGGCCATGTCCAGCCTCTCCCCCACCAGCCCCTCCAAGCCCTTCTCCATCTGCTCATTCCCAGCCTGGATTGATCCCAAGGGTTTTCCCAACCCAGGTGCAGCACCTGCTGTTGCACTCGGAGCATGAAGGTGCCAAAGCTGCCGAGTCCTTGGACAGAACTCAAAGCTGTCCAGCACCTCAACGTGTCAGGAAGAACTGGTTAGACCAGCAATGATGTAAAACCACCTCCAAATGTAGAATTTCTGGATGAAATTCAAGCACTTGGGCTTTGGAGGAACCTGCCAACGTCTAAAGAGGCAGGAGAGAGCAGTTTCCCAGCACCTGAACCCGACTGCCATCCCCTTCTGGATGATGCTTTGCATAATTTCCCTTGCAAAGTTTTCTAATTATCAAAGCAAATGGGCTTGGAAGGAGGGAATTCTGGAGAGCAGCTCCATGGAGAAGGACCTGATGGACAACGAGTGTCCGTGACCAGCAGCGTGTCCTGAGGGCCAAGGAGATCCTGGGGGGAAATTGGGAATCAGAGGGAGCTTTTCCAGCAGGTCAGGGAGAGGCTCCTGATCCTGCCCCTCTGCTCAGCCCTGGAATGTTGTGTCCAGCTCTGGGCTCCACAGGACAGGAGGAACGTGGAGCTCCTGGAGCAGGTCCAGTGATGGCTGCGGGGATGAGGAAGGGACTGGAGCATCTCTCAAGCTGTGCCAAGGGTGGGCCAGGTTGAACATCAGGAGGAATTTCTTTATGGAAAGGACTGTCAGGCTTTGGAAGGAGCTGCCCAAGGATGTGGAGGATGCCCATCCCTGAGGGTGTCCAAGGACAACTGGATGTGGCACTCAGGGCTCTGGTCCAGTTGACAAGGTGGGGATGGGGCACAGTTTGGACCTGATGGTCTTGGAGATCTTCTCCAACCTCAGCAATCCCAGGATTCAGCTGCTCCTCAGAACTCACGTTGTTTGTGTTGTGAAGATAAAAATAAACCCATGTATTTAACAACACCCAAACGACCTCCCACATTAATGTGCGGAGAAGGCTCTTATTCCCCAGTGCTCATTAGCATTAGGGATGCTCTAATTAATGCACATCATCTCGGGGGTGAGGAGAGAAGGGTATCAGGGGAGTTGTAACGGTGAGGTTGGTGCAGCTGCCAAACTGGGATGGGCAGGACCTGGACATGGAACCAACTGGAAACACTGGGAGGGTGGGGAGTCCCTGGCACAGGTTATTCCATGGGAGACCCATCCCTGGAAGTGTCCCAGGCCAGGTTGGACGGGGCTTGGAGCAACCTGGGACAGCGGAAGGTGTCCCTGCCCATGGAGTGGAACTGGATGTTCTTGAAGGGCCCTTCCAAACCAACCATTCCCTGGTTGTGCTGGTTTGGGAGAACGGGGGTTCTGCTCACGTGGCCAAACAAACAGGGAAGAAAGGAGGAAGCAGCAGAGCAGCCAAGGGCAGGTTCCCCCTCGGGAGATGGGGCCTGGGAGAAGCGAGTTCTGATGCAACTCCTGGCAAGTCTTGCTGGGCTGCTCCTCAAACCTGCTGGTGATGCCGCCGAGGGCTGGGACAGGAGCTCCTGGGGCTCTTCTGCACCTCGCGCTGGGTTTTGCTCCCGAGGGCAAAATCTCCTGTCCCTGTCTCCTCCCCAGAGCTCCCCGGGGCAGGACAGCCCTGGAGAAGACATTGGAAGAGCCCTTGCTGCGCTTGGAGAGGAGGAATTCAGTGCCTGCTGCACCAAGACAGGAGTGGCAGCCCAGGGATCTCTGTCTCACTTTTCTCCTGAAGGTCCTCCAAAATCAGAGACACGTGGCAGGTCCTGTCCTTCCTGATTAACCTCCCAGCTTCTCCATGGAGCTCCAGCCATGCCACAGACATCCCAGAATCCCTGAGGTTGGAAAAGATCTCAAGGTCACCGAATCCAATCCGTGCCCCATCCCCACCTTGTCACTCAGTGCCACATCCAGGCGTTCCTGGGACACCTCCAGGGGTGGGGACTCCACCACCTCCTTGGGCAGCCCCTTCCAAAGCCTCACCACCCTTTCCATGGAGAAATTCCTCCCCATGTCCCACCTGTCCCTCCCCTGGCACAACCTGAGGCCATGTCCCCTTGTCCTGTCCCTTGTTCCCTGGGAGCAGAGCCTGAACCTCTCCTGGCTCCCCACTCCTTCCAGGGAATTTCAGGGCCAGAGGGTCCCCCCTGAGCCTCCTTTTCCCCAGGCTGAGCCCCCCCATGCAGGTCTTGATGCATCACTTGGGTCACTCCAAACCACCTCCAGCTCCATCAAACCCCTGGCTGAGTTTTTTGGGCAGCTGGCAGGGGCTGTCTCCCCCCAGAGCCCTGGGGCATCTTGCTGAGACATCCCCCCCTCCCCTCTCTCTTGGTGCACACACATCATCTGCAAGCATCAATTTCCTCTCCTCCCTCCCCGCTCGGCTTTTCCAGGGATTTCTGCACAAAAAAAGAAGATGCCACCGACTCTCTTGACCTCTGAACTCGGCTGCCTCCCTGGAGGCTGGGGCTGAGCCCAGGGAGGAGGGTTTGCAGCTGTCCCTGTGCCCCGAGGAGGGGGACATATGGGGGTGACAGTCACCGAGATGAGCAGAAAGGAGGGGAAATGTGCATTTTCTTAGTGCTCGGCCTCCTCGCTCCTGGGAACTTTATGGCTCTGGAATATTAAGAGGCCAGGAAAGTTAATTAATACCCAGAACAAAGCCAGCGCTGTTTGGCTTCTGGGAGAAGGAAGCGACGGAGACAGGAAAGCAAAAATTGGTGTCTTCTTCAGTCGTGTCTTATCAGCAGCTCAGACTGGGATGAAGCCCACGGTGGGGGTGGAGGCATTAATTATTTTTGGAGGCCAGAGAGGGTTTCTGACGAAGGGCCAGCCTTGGGAAGGGCTCCCCTTTGCCGAGCCGGGGAGCGTCGGTGGCGCTGCGGTGACTGTCTGGGAGCAGCACAAGGTCCAGCTGAAGGAACAAAGGCGGCTCTGGAGCGGGATTGGAGCGAGCCAGGGCCTTGGCTGGCACCCAGCAGCAATCCCAGGCCAGCATGTGTTGGAAATCAGGGCCTGACTGCTACAAATAGGAGCAGAGGAATTGCCAGCTTGGATCGTGCCCAGGGGTCCGTCTCGTCCGCCGTCCTTGTCACCACCAGGGGAACCAACACCCGGCGCTGGGAGAGGCACCAAAACCTCTGGAGTGACCCCGTGTCTCAAATCCACACCGTGGGGACACCTGGACACCTCGTTCCCACTGCAAACCTGCTCTGCATGGAGCCACTGGGATCTCACCCCCACCACCACCCCGCCCCCGTCTGTCTGTCTGTCTGTCTGTCTGTCCATCGCCCATCCAGCTGTGTGAATTCCTGGACAAAAAACCCCAAGGCTGGAGGAGCAGGGAGGTGGTTTGGGGACCAACTCCCCCGACCTGCTGGAGGAGCAGGGGGGTGGTTTGGGGTACAACCCCCCCAACCTGCCCCTTGGGCAGCCTCAGCCCCATCCTCTCCAGCCCCTTCACTCATCATGTCCAGTGATTCCTGAGCAGAGGAAGAGGAGGCTGAGGAGGAGCAGAGGGTGAGGTGGCCACGGAGGAGGGATCTGAGGACCTTCTCTCTGCTACCCAGGTGATGCTTCCCTGGCACCAGCACGGAGGAGGGATCTGAGGACCTTCTCTCTGCTACCCAGGTGATGCTTCCCTGGCACCAGCACAGAGGAGGGATCTGAGGACCTTCTCTCTGCTACCCAGGTGATGCTTCCCCGGCGCCAGCACAGCCCCAGCAGAGGTTCTGGGGCTAATCAAGATCGACGTCAGAACAAAACAGCATCTCGGCAGCTCCCGGCCAGCAGAAAGGGAGAAGCAGATGGGCTGGAGGAGGCAGGGAGCTGCTGCTAAATGGATTGATGGAGAGGCCTTTAAGGGAGATGGATTGGAGACGGAGCCGCTGGAGGAAAGGGCCGGGGTGGCCACGCTGTGAATGGGGCAGGGGCCCAGGGAGAGGATGGGAAGGGAGAAAGGCCTGCAGATAACAGATGGATGGACACAAAGACTGGAAGGGGAGAGAGGGACAGATGGACAAGCAATAGAGAGAGTCAGGAGAAGAGAGGGATCTGGACGTAATTAGATTGGATCTGATTATGACAGACTCGATTAGAGCAATATTATGATCAGGAGCTTCTGTCGCTATTTGGCTTTTCGGGGGGAACAAAGCCAGGGAAGGGGGACGAGCAGAGACACAGGGAACGGGGCAGGATGAAAGGGAAGGGGCTCCTTGTGAAAGCTGTCAGGGGTGGTGGTGACAGATTGTGTGGTTATGGAGCACCGGGGCCGTCTGTCACCAACAAAAACCTGCACTCGGGGACATAAAAAAAAGACAAAAGGGGCTCCCGGAGCCGGGGGCAACATCCCTGCTGAGAGCTGAGCACACCAGGAGCTTCATGGGAGGGGTAACTACACCTGGGAGGGCACAGACAGAATAGTAACTACACCTGGGAGGGCACAGACACTGAGTAACTACACCTGGGAGGGCACACACACTGAGTAACTACACCTGGGAGGGCACACACAGAATAGTAACTACACCTGGGAGGGCACACACTGAGGTGTAACTACACCTGGAGTGACAGGAAAGGGGGAAGGGCTTCCCACTGACACAGACGAGGGTTAGGTTGGGTATTAGGGATAAATCCTTCCCTGTGAAGGTGGGCAGGCCCTGGCACAGGTTATTCCATGGCTGCCCCGTCCCTGGAAGTGCCCCAGGCCAGGTTGGAGCCACCTGGGCTGGTGGGAGGTGTCCCTACCCATGGCAGAGGGGTGGGATAAGATGAGCTTTAAGGTCTTTTTCCACCCAAACCATTCTGGGATTCTGTGATGCTGTGACTGACAGGGTGTCATCACCTCAAGTGAAGGTTCACAGGCAGGGAGGGACACACGAGATCCCACAGGCTCCGAGCAGGGGGATTGTGGCCCACGGAGGGAATATTGCCTTGGATTGCAAGAGAAAGCCCTGGAGTTTCTCTCTGTGCCATCCCCACCTCCCACGAGCCCTGGGGCTGTGGCTTCCTCTTCCCCCACTGCCCAGTTCCCCTCACCCTCTGTGGGCACCCCTGGCACCCCTGAGGTGCCCAGGGCCACGGGATGTCCTGGGGTGAAATCCTCCCTCCTGCAGGGCAGGCAGGAGAAGGGACCTTTGCCGAGGGAACATCTGTGCCATCCCTGGGGGATTTTATGGGAAAGAGCTCCGAGAGTCCCCGCTCGGTGTCCCTCCCTCGGGCCACCCCCAAATCCCTGCGGGATGGAGCGGGATGGACCTGCCAGTGCCACGAGAGGAGTCGGAGGGAGCCGAAAGGTGCCAAGGCGGGCACAGCCCGAGCCTGGCATCCCGGCGGGGACGCTCTGGCAGCATCTCCCCTCTCCTTCCCCCTCTCCTCCCGGCAGGATGCCCGGAGCAGCCCGGCAGCAGCTGCGGAGACAGGGGGGCCCTGCTGGAGTCCTGGCAGGGCGAGCCGAGCCCAGCCCAG
>VWZG01005482.1:440152-460601 GCA_013396735.1 Grallaria varia | reverse complement strand
TAACCTAGTAGTAAACCTATAGTTAATAGAACCTGTAGTTTATTGGAATAGAATAGAATTAATAGAATAGAATTTTTAGAATAAACCCTTCTCTGTGTCTGTAATAGGTGGGGGATAAAGTAATAGGTTTAAACTCAGGGGGGAAAAATTCAAGTACGACATCTGGATATCAGGTGTACTACATGCTTCCACTGAAAGAAGAAAATTTAAGATGGTTGAGCTTAATTTGTCTCAGCAAGGCGACTGCTCCTATTGGGGGACTCAGGGAATGTTCAAAACGTTCCTGACAATTACTGAATTTGATGCTCCTCCAGGCTGTGAGAGGAAAGGTGTGAAGTATAGTGTAAATAACATTGCAGAAGAAAGATTAAAGAGGAGAATTAGGATTCAGTAGGTGAGACGAAGCAAAGGAGTGAGGGGGAAATAAGAATGCACCTGGAAGACAAAAAGGTGAGAAAGGGAGCGAGATAAAGAGAGAATCTCCTTAGGGGTCTGGGGTATAGACCCAGAAAAGTGGTCAGAAAGATTTATTGCCTCCCAGACTTTCCCAGACCACACCACTTTCCAAACATCTCCACAAAGCCCTCTGTTTGCATTCTTCTGCATTTGGGAATGACCATGAAACCATCTTTCATCACTTTCTTCTTCCTTGTGTTCATGCAGAAATTCATCAGACAGCCCCAAACCTTCTCACTCACTGCTCTCAGAGACTGACACTTTGGAAATTTGAGCCCTTTCTGTGCTTCACTTTAGATACCAAGGAACTAATTACTTTGGAAAGTTTAATAATGAACATCATGTAGGAATTTTCCAGCAGGAGCCTGGGGAATAAAGTACATTTCTCCATGGCACCATTCCACTGGCTCATACCTTCTTTTTTATTCCTGCAGGCTCCCTCTTCACACACCCTATACTTCCCAAAAACTGCAACATGGGAATCAAGGGAGCTGTAGGAAATGGTGTAATTTGATGCTTGACTGCCTCTTCCATCTGCACACAGCCTTCTCCTCTCACTTCAAGCACGGCACAGCAACCAAAGCCCAGGAGTTAAACATCCAAACAGTACTTCTGAGGGCATGGCAGTAACATGCTGATATCTTTTACTGTTACTGTATAGATATAAAATAATTATCATAAACTTGCAGACTATAGCTAATAATACTTGAAGCAAGTATGTATAAGTAGCACAGAGATGGTTGCCCCTTTTGGGCAGGTGGTTATATGCTTCCACTTTTTACTGTGGGACTGGAAGAGAATCACTAGCCCTGATGATTTATTTGTGAATGCTATTGTCAGTGACAAAATAACAGGGAGAGGAATCATCAAACAGCATGCAAGAGGGGAAAAATGTCTGAGCAATTTGTTTCCCATGGCACAAAGTGTAGTGTTGCATCTTTGAACAGCCAAATATTTAAACTGCTAAGATCACACAGAGGAGGCATTTCAGATTTGTTGGAAAAAAACCCCCAAGTTCATTTAAAAAATGTTTCCCCATTAATGTTTTTAGCCACATGTCGGTAATTCATCTATCAGCTAATTCTCTGCAGGTGCATTATCTTGGAAGTACAACTTTTCCCCCCTCAGCAACACTTTCTAATTTGAAAAACGTTGTCATGATGAGCTCCAATAATTTTCCACTAGACAATAATTCGTTGAATTACAGCCAGACTAGAAGAACTTTCTGGAGTTAGAAAGAGCTCCCAACAAATTCTTCTGTGAGAAAAGGAACCAAGCATTTGCACTCTGATGCTTAATTGCCCAGGAAAGAAGTAAGATGGCTGTGACACCAATGTAAAGTCGTCACAGACCTGCTGTGGTTATTAGGAGATGAGGGAATTTTGCTATAAGCCAGTGTTTTTCACCATCTTAGGAAAAAAGTTATGCATGAAAAATGCAAAAGCAAAAGGTTTTTATCAAGCTTTCTTCCTCTTGCCTTTTTTAACTTTAGGGAATGTTTTCTAGCTTGGTTACAATTAACATTAGTATCCTTTTTCAATGCAGGATGTTTTGCTTGGTAGCCAAACTCAAAAAAAAAAAAAAAAAATCCTCATAGTGGACATTAAAATTTGTCAGTCTGAAGGGAAAGTCATGAACACAAGCAAAGCAAGGTAAAAAGGTCAAACTAATAGCAAACAAGTAGTCTCCAAATATTGTGTGCAATAAACCTCTCAAAGACAGAACACAAAGCTCTTCTTCTGTCATTTCTGCCCTTTTTGCCCCATTGTATCCTCATTTTTAAGGCTACTTCCTAATCACAAGGGAAGGGAAAATTAGACTGGACAACCCTTAGGTCCCAGGTGTTGTGCCTCTCCCCACATCCTGGACTGACACAGAAAAGCATCCCTAGTGTACAAAGAAAATGTGCTAATGAGCTTATTTTCTTCCCTGCAGAGAAATAAAAGATACCTTTCCTGAAGGGGAGTTGCTGTTAGAAGGTGCCACTGGAGTAAAGCAGCAGCAGGCAGCAGGTTGCCATCATTTCTGGATTCCACTGAGACTAGAGGAAATTATTTTCTTGTTTTGAAGAGCAGATAAAGTTCAGAATTTGAAACCAAATTTGAGAAGTCTTACAATATAAATCTATGCTCCTGCTTTTGCTTCATTTAGCAGGTTCTCTCGCCTTTCTTTTCCCTCCTAGGGAACATATACTTCTTCTGTAAGGTTTTCTCACACAGGGATTATGAAATCTGAGCTCACAGTTTTCCTTCACTTTTTTGGAAGGAATTTTCAAAGCAGATGGAAGCACTAGAAAGCATTGGTTAGATGTCCCAGGGTATTTCCTTCATATCAGAAAGTGGACAGTCTCCCGTGAGAAAAAAAAAAAGTCTTGGTTTCAAGAGGGTCTTCATTAATAGACTCTGATGCTACCTTTCTTTTTTTCTTTATGTCTTTGTGTTTAATTTATACAGATTCAGCAATCCTTAAAAAGCAGGCTATATTTTCTGCCATTCCCAGAAATAGATAACAGTGTTTCATGACTGGAGAAAACCAAACTACACAGGGCTCATTTCACATAGCTGGAAAGAGCAGCTTTTGAAATCCCTCAACACACTGCTTTTCATTTAGTCAGACAGATTTTTATGGAGAAGATTGCTATTGAAGAAATAAATGTGAAATAGCAGCACACCAGCCACAAAATCCTTGGAAGAATGGCTAAAGCATGCCATCCCACACAACTAGCTATTTAAAGATGGGAAGCAGCACAGCATTGTAGGACTGAGCACTGGTGCTGGGCAAGAGAGTGCAATGCTTCTGTGTGCCAATGGAAAGAGAAAAGCAAGGGATGGATGTGGTGACCTCAAGTGCTGTGCCCTGCTGTTTGCCTTGGTAGTGCCAGAGGTTTCCCTGGGTAAAGAGTGTCCAAGGACTGCATTCCTTCATCTTCTCTGGGTGTACTACAAGCTGGTGACAAGGATGTGCCCTAGCAGTCTAACTTCACCACCCCTGCAGTGCCCACTGGGGCCTGCAGTTCCCGTGACTCAATCAGGGTGCTTGAAATTATTTACTTGCAGCCAGTGCAAAAGAACTTTCTGAAGTGTGAAAGTGCATTTCTTATGTACTACCTTGGAACACTAGGCCAGTTCGCACCCTACATGCTCCTCTTTACAGAACAAAAAGATATATCAGATGGCTCCAGACTTCTGTATGTATTTGAATGTTATCCCACAGTACTTTTGGAGCTTATCAATTTTTTAGCCTGCATATGAGTTTATCTTTTGATACATATTATGTAGATGCTGAATCTTGTATATTACACAGTTGTACTGCTGTGCTAGATAGTGATTTGCTTGTTGTGTTTATTATGCCAATAGCAATTGATGCACTATTTAATACTATTAAAACCATTAAAATGCAAACTGCAGTTTCAGTTATTACAGAGGACAGTACTATGAAAGCGCTTGGTTGTGCAGAGATGGCTGAAAAAATTCAAGTCCAGTATAATGTGGTTTTTGTATGAAAAAAAGAAATCCCTCTGGTTTTGTGTGAGAGAGATTGTTCTATAAAGTATTAAAAAAACTCACATTGTTTTCTGGTTGGGTGCAGTTTTATGTTTGTTTGGTTTTTTTTTGTTTTCTCACCTAGGTTTTACTAGCAGGTCATTTTATTAATTTAGGAGAGTCGAACACAGCAGTGGTGCTGACAGCCTTTCACTGTCTGGGATGGTCAGGGGCCTGCAGTTAGAGGGAGTTGTGATTGTATAGTCTGGAGGAGATGAGAATAACAAGCCATGTCATAGTGGCCAACAGCAGCTTCAGGGAAAGTCACAGAGATGGGGTGATGAATTCTGCGTAGCAGTCACAGATGATACAGTGGGATGCAAAGGACATAAACTGTCTTGGGAGGTTCTGATGGTACTTGAGGAAAAACGTCTTCACTAAGAGGTCATTGCAGCACAGGAACAGCTTACCTGAGCGTGTGGGAAACCTTGAAGATTTTCAAGAACTGGCCTAGCAAAGCCATAGCTGATCTGATAATACGTTGGTGATACTTTTGCATTGAGTGGCTTAGTGGACTAGATAGCTTTTAGAGGTCCCTTTCCACCAACATCATCATGATTCTTTGATTGCTCAACAACCTGCAGTGCAAATGAGAGGTTTTATACCATCAGCAATTGCAAAGCCATTCTAGATCATCTATCCACAGGAGCTATAAGCACAATATTAATTTCCCAGAAGAACTGTATTACATTTTTCCTGATGAAAAACAGTTACAACAGTTCACTTTTCAATTTTACCTGCTACTTCAGACACTTTAAGCACAGGGTGTCCAATATAAGGGCATTTTCCTGAATTATGGACATATATAATAAAATTTCTGGCTTCCCCAAACAGACAAGTCAATTGGTCTTCTGTGGATTGTTGTTACATTGAACAAGATTAACTAAATGCTGTTCTTTTTTTACATAATGATAACAGCAGTGCCAAAACAACTTTCAGTGCTGTGTCTGTTCTTACCCATAGTAAGAGTAAATCATTGCCATAATGAATGGGCAGACAAAGAATGGAATAAAGAGACTATATATAGGGAAAATAGAGGTGGGGACATATGCCCTGATTCACTGAACATTGCTTACAATGGGGAAAGATGAGCTACAATGCTGTTCTTTTAAGGTCTAAGTCAGTACTACCACAGCACAACTGTCTTCTAATAATTGTCAAAACTGATGTGGGGGTTTTTTTCCACAGTAATGAATAGAGTGGAGAAAATCATATTCTTGAGCCTCCCAAGGAAAAGAGACACTTTCATAGTGCTTTTGATGAAGTGTCCTGGGTCTCTGCCCCTGCCGCTTGCTGCACAGGCAGAGAAGTTCCCAGAGTCTTCTTTCATAAAGAACTGCAGACAAGTTTTTTGACAGTTTTATTTCATTCACTGCCTTTGAGAGTATATACATATTGCTCAGGGCAGAGGCACAACTCAGTGGCAAATTACTGAAGTCACAATTCATGTTTGGATTTTGTAACAGCAGAGTCATGCCTGACTCATTTATAAGTGGGGAGGGAGAGAAACAATATCAGGAGCAAACTTGTGGATGTAAAGCTGTATCTTGCAGTGTACAAATACAGGAAAGAGTCCCCAGCGTGTCCTGAGCTGGTTTGTTTGGTTGGTTTAGCTGCTCTGACTGATTTTTCTTGTGCTGTTCTGTGGTTCCTGTAAGCCAAGGGTGAATACCAAGGCCAGACTTCTCAAATATTGTTTCCTCCTTTAGGAATTCCAGGTTGTGTTCAAAGCCAACCTCTTCACTTCCACATATTGAGGCGAAGTCCTGCCTGCAAGGCACTGAACTAAGAGCTCTTCAGCTACCAGCAGTCTGTGCGTTGCAAAACCATTCCACACAGCTGGAGAACAGCATAGACAAGGCGTTTTGGACATTAGAAAGATGCTGGTGTGGATATTGTAATAATTTGCACAGTCATATGTCCTTACAATCTTCACAATTATGGAGAAGTTTCTGCAAGGCTTAATGAGAATATTGGGAATTTCTGTTTGTCTGTAATATGAAGCCCAGCTGGTTTACAAAATATATGTGCCCTAAAGCCCTTGCTCAGCTCTTCTGTGAGATAACATATGATGCATGCTCAGCCTTGCGAGATGAGTGATCTGTGTGGATTTAAAAAGCAACTGGACAAAATCAGGGTAATAAACAACCCACTCACAGCTATTATCTCCAGAGACATCAGCTCTGGTTCTGGAATTCCCTAGAGGGATGACAATTTACTGGAAGCTCCAAATCTATTTACACTCCAAACCTTGTTATTGGCATAAAGGAGTAGTTTAACATCTGCCCTATTAATGTTTTAACAGCCTAATAGTCCAGATTACTAGTGCATTTACAGTAACATGCACTCTGAGCCCAAATTTAATATAGAGAAACCTCATGAGTAATACAGTTAAAATTGGTTTACATGAAGATTCATTGATTTCTTCTCCTTTTCTCTGATGCTTTGAGGAACCTTCCAAGGGTCCGCTCAGTGCTAAGGTCAAGGAGCTGAGTCTCCATCATAAAACATGGAGTAGGGTTGCAACAAGTCATCAGTGTCCTGAGGTATTTGCTGTGAGCAGTGTGAGGATGACCAGGGATCTCTTTCTCCTCAGCCTTGGGTCTCTTTGGGGATATTTTAATTAAAAAAATTTATCATAGCCTACCTCCTTGTCCCTGCTTCTCAGGCAAAGTTTGAGAGGTGCAGACTGTGCTCCATCCCCCAGTGTGGCTGTTGTCCCACAATGACTACACAGGGGCGCCAACCTTCTCCCTTGGGCCCTCCCAATGCGACAGGCACATGGCCAAAAGGCAATTGATGCCACAGCTAAAGCCTGGGTCCTTTTACTTCTTAGTGTCAAGAATCATATTTACAGGGCTACAGCTAGGCAAAAACTTTAAGAAAATATTGTTCTACTTGTACATTGCCTTACTTTATAGCCTTTTCCATGTGCATTTACTGTTGTCTGCTGCTGCACTGAGGATCACAGATGCTTCACTTGCCCCTCTGCAGTCATCTTTAAGTCTCTGTAAACTCAGAAGGAGCCAAGAGCCAGTAATCCTGTCAGCTCTACATGATGCTGGTGCCTCTTGGCCTCCTGCGTTTATAAAACCACCATCTAAAGAGCACATTTTTAACAGGGAAGCATCCTAGTTTGGCTTCCTTGTGTTTGAGGGTTTGAGGGAAAAAAGGATAGTAGTAGATCTGAAGAAGAGCAGTATTAATGAGATGTGTGAGAGAGTGTGTAAAACTGAGGGTGTTTTCTGACAGGGTGAGGAACATGATATGATGCTGAACACATGATGGGAGGCCAGGGAGGGTGAGGTTAGCACAGGAGTGATGGTAGGGAATATGGGAGAGCTGAGAGCGTGATAATTCCTCACACAAACATCATCTTATATCAAGAAGAGGTCCATGACAGATTGTAGCAAAGTCTTGAACGTATGCCTGATTGACTCATGATAGAGTTCCTGTTTGGGTACCCAACAGAAGTTTACATCTCAGCTGAAGACAGATAAATGCAAATCCTAAATGATATAATAAAATTGTAAACTGAAAAGAAAATGTTACATTATACCTCAGCTGAGTCCATCCTTGATGCCTGCTGAAACATGAAGGTTCTCACATAGCAACATGAATGTGGACATACAAGTGAAGGCTTTTCTTCATTATTTGCACCTTTCCTGTAGTAATTGTCTTGCACTTTTTAAAGGATGCATTTTAGAAGGCGATGACAAAGCTTGTTGGGAAACCCAAATCTTCTTAGCATCTGCCTCCTTTCTTTTCCTGTGACCGTGTTACAATACTGGCCAGGTGTCTTTGTCCTGCTTGATAAGCAGTTGAAATCCTTTCCTGCACTGACAAGTTATTACTCATTACTTTGCTTATCAAGTTATTTTCTCCACAGAGAAAGATCTTCTTGTTGCATTTTTTCCTGTTCTACAATGCATTGTATAGGGATACATCCATCACAGGAATGAGCTGGAATAACTCCAGTGTCATCAGTGACTCAGATTTTGTAAATTATTATTAATCTAACCCATACTGACTTTTTGATATATTGTATATGAAAGTTGTGTATTGAATCCAAACATTTATTTTCACAAACCAAAATAAGAAACGTCTGTCTGAATGCTTTATACGAAATATTTTATTAGGAAGTTGTTGAAGTTATTGATTCAGGAAGAGTAGGTTGATAGGTCTGCATTTTTATATGCTGCATCTTGGATTCAAAATCCAATTCTTCTAAACAATCTGCTTCAACCCTGAACCTGTGTTAACTGTTACTTTACCTCTGTTATTGAATTACTTTCTAAATGAGGTATGTCTGATTAAATCATTTTAAAGACCAAACAAATAGCTCCAAATTTGATTAATTTGCTATTCATGAGCCACACTGAAGTCAGAAGAGGCTTTGTTTAGCAGGAAATTGATATTAAACAATGCACATTCACGTTCATACAGTATCACTCAAAACCCAATGGAGAATATGCCTTACTTAAATAATTTATGACAGACAAAGAATAAGTCATCACATTTATTTTCTTCTTGCCTATACTGTAAAAAGTTAGGAATATTTACACTGAAATCATTGTGGTTGCTGAGATACAACATTTGTAGTCAATAGAAGAGGGCCCATAGTCCTGATGGTGTAAACCCTCTGCTCAGTTTTTTTGAAGAAAGATGAAGATCACCACAGTGGAATTACCTTGGCATATATTATCATGAGAGAAGGGTCAGGCCTTGATGTTCCTGAGATTAAGGAGAGGCAGCAGTTAAGGCTGTCATATGTCATGTTGTTGTGTTTTTTTCTTGCTTTTTTTCTTGTTCTTGCTTTCTTGCTTTTTCTTCCTCTCAGTTTTATTTTTAAAGCTGCATTCAGCTCCTGGAATCATGAGAGCATACTGTGCTTTTGCTTTCCTTTTAAAGACAATTTCAAAAGTATTTGAGACTGCTGGACAACCAGGTTGCTTGTTGTGTTTGTATATAACACTACCGAAATTGCCCCACTCAAGCACAGCCTCTTGACCCTTCCTGATGGAGGAAAAGCGAACCAGCTCACATGGCTGCATCCACTCAGTGATGCTTTCCAAGCTCACCTGAATGCCTTCTTGTTTGCCAGGTGTTTACCATATCTTTTTCCTTTTCTTCCTATGTGAATTTAAAGACATTTTTTTTAGATGTCCACATCTGGTAGAAGAATTGTCCTTCACTTTATTAATCCTATAGGGTAAGATGTAAGGTCATGCCTAATGACTGCACACACTGGATATCATAAAACATAATCGTGGAATTTACACTTTATCATTATAAAACACAGATCCTCAATGTGAGGACAGTCATATAAGCTCCTGTCATAGTTAACTGAAAAGAAAATAGGCACCTCCAGAAGTCAATTCATTTGACACTAAAATGAATCCCTTTTTATTACAGAGGAAGCCTAAATAACTACCCTAAACTAGATACCTCATAATAGCTTCAGCTTGTTGGGTTATGTCTCACTCCTGTGTCTGAGGAAGGAAAAAAGCTACAGACTGAAGTTCAATATGGTGCATAGCATTCTTAATAGCGAATACTTGAAAATGTAACTCACACAGATTTACAAAAACAGGTCACTGAGTTGCTATTTATAGTGAAGCTTATTATCATTTACCCTACTCAGGCTGAGCGACCTTGAAATTTTTTGCTTGTCAGACGGACCCTTGAAATTTCATTTATTGCCTAGTCTCTGGCAAGGGAAGGAGACCCTCTCCATGCTCTCATTGTTAATTGTGAGCAGTAGAAGCACTAATCGCTACAGCTCTCTAGCTGATCATTTTGGCTTTTTACCATTGCCCAATGTTGACACCAAGGTGTTATGACACACCCTCTTTGTAAAGAATGGAGGAGTTAGTGTCAACCAAGTCCAGCCACTGATGTGTAGTGTCTCTGGTCTTTTCACCCCCTCTTTTTAGTTCTTATTGTCTCTTTTCATCACATTCATCACAGGCACCATGAACAAAGTTTTCAAGGCAGGGTGTCACAACCCAGAACACAGATATGGAGATACAGAAAACATTAAACTGTGGACTGTGCAGAGACCTCCCTTCATTCTGATCAAACAAGCATAACCTCCCTCTCTGTTCCAGGTAGACTAACTTTTGTTGTTTTTTTTTCTATCCAGTGCAGACGGCGGTTTTTTTCTGTAAAATGATGCCCTTGCTGACTTAGATTGCCATGACCTTGCAGCTGCAGTAACACCCTTCTTGTAAACATATTTTGTGCTCAGCTGCATCCAGTGCTTAATATGCAAACATAAACATAAGAAAACCAACATGAGTGGTCCTGCCAGTGAACCATCATGGGGTTAGACCTATTTTATCCTGAAGTTTCCCTATTTTGAGACAGTTTTTGAATGAAGACTTTTCTGGGCATTCTGTTGTCATTAATGGCTATATTGTTGACATCCCAGTGCACAAGGCAAAGTTTTTCAAGCCAGTTTCATATTCGTATTTGATCTTCAAGCAGTCATATCACTTTTGTCCAGAACTGCAGCATGCAACTGCCAAATGTCCCATTGGTTGTTTTTGGGCTTACGTAGCGCTTATGGTCAGAAGCTAGGTCTGAAAGCCAGGCTTCATATACAAAGAAGAAGCTTTCATTCCCAGAAGTGACTATGCTTCTCAGTAACATGTGAAGCTTCCTTGAGGAAGCACTAAAAGAGCAGGGCACAAAAAAAGCAGAGTTTTTCCCCTGAGTTCTGCTGTCTGATTTAAATGTACCCAGCTTGTACACTGCTGAGGAGAGCAGTCACTTCACGTAAGAAAGGGCAACCTAAGAGGCTGTATTTAATTATTTGTTTTTCACAAAGCTTTCTCCAGGGCCCTCAGCAGAAGACCCTTATGTTCAAAAAAAAGGAAGAAACTCTCAATATTCTTCCCAGCTGGCTCTTGGGTACGTGAACCTGAATCCTTGCAAATACTCCAGAGAACTTACCTGAAAGCCATGCTTGCTGTGAAAGGCCACGATGGTCTTACTGTTCTGCCCTGCAGCTCTGATGTCAGAATATCTGAATGGACAAACCTGAACAGCCTCCCTCCAGCTGGACCATGCACCACATGGTCCCCCTTCAGAGAGGAGAAATCTATCCATCATTTCTTGTCTCCTGTTTCTAAAGTCAGCCCTGTTAATGCCACCAAAGTATACTTTCCTTCTACACCACTAGTATTTCTGCAAAGTGGTGTTAATATGTAAACTTGCTCTAAAGTCTCCAAGCAAATATATCGGTTAGCACACTAGAGGATTACAAGTAATACTGAGATTTTAGTTTTAGAAGGACATTTAGTCTTTCTCATGTCCCGTATCACTCAGTTATTTAATTCCTCAAAAAGAAAATAAATTCCTGTTATTTTCAGATCAGCTCTCTATGGTTTCCTTCATTGTTTTAAATGGTATCCATTTCTTTGTCTTATGCACTGCGTAATATACAGTCTCTGTGGACTCCACAAATTATTTTCTGTAATGTCTACTGAAAGGTAAACTACTCAAAGTGCAGCATAATCTTTCCAAGCCTGACTCCTTCATTTTTAAAAGGCATATGTAAAGATAGCTAAATAGCACACCACATGGGGCCTATTCAAATGTTTCAATTTTGAAACACATTATTCCAATAGCAGCTTATATAGGTACCTTCTCATCATTAAGAAAATAGATATTTCATTCGCTGCTGGATATTATGCCATCCACCTTCTCTCTGCTTTGTGGTTCAGTGGAGAATTTCCGACTCCAGGCATTTCTTTCCTGTTCTGTGCAGTTTAAGCAGGTCTCTGTCGGCACCTTGTAGGCTGTATTGAGAGAACCAGATCTTCAGATGTTGTAGTTGTTTTGTGTTCCGGGGGAAGTCCTCTTGCTTTCCACCTCTCAGGAGATCCATCCAGAATCTGGATAGGTTGCTTCATACATATGAGTTGAATTAGTCAGATAAGCAAGTTTTCCATATCTCTGGGTGTTCTTCAGCTATATTTATATCTAAATACTTTGATCTTTACTTTGAAGACTTAGATTGTTGCCAAACATCCCACAGTTATGCTCTCCTGCATCTGCAAATACATTTCATAACAACTTCAAATATGCAGTTATATTGAGAAAGAACTGTGACCCTACACTGCTCTCTGTTTTCCAGTGTACTGTATTGAATGACAGCTTTGAATTTCTCAGTGAAAGCCCAGTTCTGTGATCTTTAAAAATTCAGGAATCATGATTTGAGATGAAAGAAAATCACTGTTATAGGTTGGCTTTATAAACCTACTAGACCAATTGTATTCTGTCTATTGTAGTACATATGCACTGTGTATCCTTGTCTACCTTGCATGACAGCAAACGTACCAAATTGCATAAATACATAAGTATGCAAATACATAAATACGTAAGCATGCAAATACATAAATACATAAGTGTGCAAATACATAAATACATAAGTATGCAAATACATAAACACATGGAAAACTTCTTCACTTTTTCCCTCACTCCTTTCAACCTACATTTTCCATGTACTATTTGTACACGGCTCCAAGCAATCATTCTAATCAGAACAGGTCCATGTCTTGTGTGGTGTGCACCAGCCCATTATGATATTAGAGTTGGAAATGCAGAAATATGTGCAGCTTCGTGCCTGCTGCTACTCCTTGTAAGAGCCACTTCGCAGCAGCAGTGGAAGCAGGGAAGCAGGGACAAGTCCTCTTTTGCAAAGGCACATGACTCTGCTACCTGGACATAAGAGAAATAACCTTTAAACTTACAACAGCATGTAACTTATCGTGGCTCCACGACACAGATGCATATGCACATGAAGCAGAATGTTACAGCATTTTTTCGACCATATCTCATCTGCCTTTGTTGTTAGCTAGGTTACTTTCTTGGTCATTTGCACCTATAGAATCGTATATGCTTATAGCTTTGAATTTCAACCTCCAAGCAAGATCACTGTGCTACAAACAGATATGGAAGACAGTGTTCCTGGTGAAAACCAAAAAAGTTTATAAAAGGAATCCTGAGTGGTGATGCTATTTTTTTTTTTTAATTAATGACTGCCTGTGCTTTTTTCACTTCTGCTTTACATTAATGGTAAAAGATATGTATTTTCTTACAAAATTAAACTTAGAAAAGTTGATGTTACTCATTTGTTTTAAATGTTCCTTTAATACCATTAACAGCTGGATGATTATGCTTGATGCATGGTCCTAAAATTTCATGTGAAGAACACTGTAGGCATAGCTCAAATATTAACAAGTAAAAAGGGACATGCTTGAGAGACATATTAGTCACATCTTGCTGTCCTGGAATCTACGTCAGCAAATCTCATTCTGGACTTTGGTCTCCCTCATAGCATTACAGGGCTAAATGTTATTTGCACTGCTGAAAGGCATTTTTAACTTTTTATTAATTTGGTTTTTTCTCAAGAAAGGTGATATCTTTTAGCAAGTAGGTCTATAACCACAAAGCACTTTAAATAGAAAATGTGCTAAACATCACCTGGGCAGAATGCTTAGCAGTAATGACATTAGGTTACTATCAGCCTGCAAAAATGTTCCCATATAACAGTCTGTCCAGAGATCACAAAATAAGGACATTTCACTTGAAAGTAGCCCTGAAACTGTGCCCTTTCAACTGCAAATATGTTAATCATAATTCAGGAAGACTGATTAGACTTAATGTCAATAAATTTACAGACTAACTTAACCAGTTTCCCTGTCCACCAATCTGTTGTTCCATATGTCCAAATCCACAGCAGAGAAGCGTCTTAGGATAGAGAAACGCATTTCATGCTCTGAGGCATCCATCACAGCTGGGTTTGGGCTCTGCCTCCTGAAGGGTTTGCACCAGTGCCTGCAGCTGCCTCCCTCATCAGTGCCATCCAAATGAGCCTACCTACTGGAGTTATTCAACTATTCTAGCTGACAGGAAAAAGTGGAGTAGTAGTCCCAGGTCTTACAATTTGTAAGCCTTCCTTCGAAGCCAGTCAGTTGCCAGACAGATGATGGAAGGCACGCAGCCAACAGCTAGCCTAGACACTCTATTAGAAAGCATCTAATGGTTGCCATCTCAAAAAACATCTTATGTCATGCCTTGGTCTGTTCTCTAAGAATGAAGTTGTGATAAATGTGCAGAAGAGCACTGAGACACAGCAGTGCCATTTGCCCTGCTTTTTCAAGGCAATGACTGAAAGTTTAGACAAGCATCTTCCCAGGATGGGAATAGATGTAGTTATACATGTTCACAAAGCTGCCAAGAGCATTGATTTGTGCATCTGTTTGGTCCATGGCTAAGAAACCTGTACTTGACTGAAATACAGTTCATGCTTTGCTTCTTCCCTAGAAAACTGATTAAAAACCCCACAAACCTTCCCAAAGTAGTCTAAAATATCAATGAAAATACCTTTTTCCCTCTTTAAGAGATAGTGGGGCTTAAGTCCAATCCCATGTATGCTCCATGATGTGACTTCTGTAATGCAACAGATGTTTAAAGGTGCCACGGGCAAGCTAGGGAAGGAAGACCAACTGCTAAGCAAAGAGCAGTCCCAGACCCAAAGGAAAGCACAGCTGACAACTCATTTTAGAGGTTTGTTTTTTTAGGAAGAGGAAGGCTATCAGTATCCCCTCCACTCAGAGACTCCTTATTCATACAAAAGAGCAGCTGATGAGTGGAAGCCAATTTAGAAAAAATATTGTGATGTGAAAAGCCTAGCAGAGAAAGGATTTTCCTCATTAGGGTTTGTAAGACTACTGACAGTAGAACGTTATGTTGATATTCTGGATGAAAGAATCAAAGGCCATTTTAGTCAAGATGATCAGGATCATATCCCGCACATCAAATTTAGCCAAAGGCAGTTCTGAAGATATCTAGGACCATGGTCAAACTTCATACTCTTGCAGGTTCAATGATAGCCATTTCTTGCTAATACTGAAACAGCACCCAGAGTATCAACATAACTTTGTACTCTGAGTACTACAAAATACTGATAGGCCTGCCCCTGAAGTAGATAGAAAATCTCTTTTGCTTAGCACCTCTTGCAAGACTGTTTTCTAAAGAAAGAATTGGCATATATTTTTTAGTATTTATGAAATGTATATTTCTAAAATATAATTCAAATGTATTATATACGTGAATGCTGAGCTATATTTATGCTAGTATATGATATATAGTACAGAAATATGTTATACCATATATATATGATAAGAAATTACAAAGCTTGACAGAAGAACATAAAAACCCCAGAAAATCAACTAATTGAACAAAAAACCCCACACACAACCAAAACAAAAACAACAGAATAGACAAAAAATACCCCAAAAACCCCCAAACCAGCAAAACCTCAAACACCTTTGATTTGCTTTTCTGCTTTTCGGGTTATCACTTACCAGTGCTTTTATCGCTTTCAACCTTCCTTGGAAAACAATAGTTAAAGTTTACTACAGACCATGATTCCTAAGACTCACATAAATTCTCCTCTCTCTCCTTCTCCTGGTATTATACTCTGTGATTTTTTATCTCCTTTTTATTTCCACGTTCCAAAGCTGTCTGTGTGTCCCTAGCCCTTAAAAAGTTTTCTTACTTTCTTAAATAAAGAATTTATGCTACAAAGCCTTTTTTTTTTTAAGCAGTTTTGCGTATTCCTACTCACTCTTGGTATACATAGTGTAGCTGGGCCAGGCCAGAGCTTCTTTGGGGTAATATTTATTGAAACCTACTCATAACTTTCATGCACTTCTTTCAACACTTAAGTATTTCAAAAGATAAATGCTACGATAAATAGTATAGCATTTCCAAGAAGCCCTACCATGTACAAAGCCATTTCTACAGATAAAGAACAAGGTAGAAATACATGGATATGTATGCAGCTCATCCTGATAGACCTGACTGAGGTCTTAATTGCTTTGGATGAGGAACGGAAATGAGTAAAAGAGCACAGTATGTTCTATATTTTAGAAATGCTTGTGAAGAACTTTAAATTCTATACAAAGTTGTAATTTGGTAACAACCAAATAATACAATACTCCATTTTCTTGGATATGCTGAAACGTCTTTAAAAAAACTGTGAATCATTTTGAGCTATAAAATGAAGCAGCTACTTAGGGCATACTTCGCATGTCAAACAACATGTAGTTTCTAGACAAAATAAAATTTCTGAGTGTGAAGTTAGACTATCCAACAAATAATTCAGACTCCAACATAAAAAATATTTCAGAAATGCTGCATGGCTTGCCCTCCTTGCCTTGCCCAGCCCAATCAGACTATTACTTTGTTTCAAAAAGAGCATAAGTAAAGCAGAAGCAGTCGCCTCGAGAAGGGCAGCAGGTCATCAGAGTTAGAGCTGCTGCCTGTGTGAAGGGAGTTGCAAATAACCATGGCTATTCCCAGAAAGAGTATTAAGAGAAGACATGACAAGGGAACATAAAATATTGTTGCAACTCAGGACAGACAGCTACAGCTCAGGAAAGATGTCTTGGGGCTATTGCTGGCTGTTTTCCAGAATCATTGACCTCCTGGGCAACAGCAGCCAGAAAAGCCAGTGAGGTCCTGGGCATCATCAGGAAAAGTATTGGCAATGCCACATTTCAAGAAGGACATGGTGGGGTTAGAGAAGGTACAGAGAAGAAAACTGCGTTGCAGGGGTTTCTTCATAAGGGGTTTCTTCTACGGCTCTTTGCGATTAGAGCAGGAGATGGATGGGGGATAGGACTGAGCTTTACCAATCACAAAGGCAGTGGATTACTTGCATGTATGACTGGGCTGTTAACTGGATCCCATGAAGTACTGGCACTGGTTATGCTCAAAGAAACTGGTAGGACACTGGCTTAAGGCAGAGAAATGAAAGCATCTCTGGGCTGTGGGTGGGGAGCACCTGGATTTTTTGGCTGTAGGATATTGTGGAGTTGTCAGCAGCTCCAGAGCAGGAGGGGAGTGGTCAAATTCAGGATCCGCAGGTCCACACACATAGGTGAAGTGCAACAAGCAGGGCTGCATCCCCTCTGACATCTATTGCACACAGTCCTGAATGATGGAGGGGTACGAGGAGGGTGCTGTAGGTAGTGGCAGCCAATGCACCACCTCTATGAGACAGAGAGTTATTCTGCACCCTTCAGGCATTTTATATATTCTTAATACATAATGCAGTAAGGGCTAATTAGATCCCATTACCACCAGTCTATAAAATGTAGACAAAGAGACACTTTATTTATTCCATAATCAGCAAAGTGTAAACGAAAAATAGAGACTGTTTTGAATACTCCAAGTTCATGGAAATCATTGTGAATGACACGGAGTTAAGTAGGTCATCCAGCCCAGACATGAGCCTATCCACCAATTAGGGTAACATCAAGAGGAATGCTTGTCAGCTAATCCCTGAAGACAGGAAGAGGTTCATTCTGTGGATAATTTGTTAATCACAGTATGACTTGGGTTAGTTTGTTTGCTTTCTGGCACAGTTTTTCTCTTGCCCATAAGAAAGAAGGGAATTAATTCACAGTGGATTGCTGTCACTTTCTACAAGGGCAAGGCCTTTAAAGGGCAGAGAGTGGAAGGTAGCTCCCATAAATGCAAATTCATTTACTTCTGTTTCCATAACTGTGGCAATTATGAATTCAGGAAAGGCTGATGTGTTCCGTTCCCTCAATACAACACACATTTTGACTCACAAAAGAAAGCAGGTAAATTTTTACACTACCTTTATATAAACATTTTCTTGAGTCTGTCTCTCGAGTGGTCACGTCTGCCAACTATTGCTCTTTCTTATTATTGTCTGCCACTGTTGTTATAGTTTCAGATTTTGTTAGGATTTTTTCTTTCCTCTCCTGTTAACACGACCTTTGGGGGGTTGACACTGCCTCCGCCTAGCTAACTATCCAAATTCCACCTTGATGGCCCTAAGGACAGTTCTTTTATTTTTTGTTTGGGGAGTGGTTTTTTTCCCTTCACTTCACTTCTTCGGCGGAGGCGGAGGAGACGGAACCCGCGGACGGAGGCTGCTGCTCTTTCTGCTGCGAGTTCCAGCTTCTCTTCCCTGCTTTCCTGCTCCTAGCCCATTGGGCCCAGGGCTCCACTGGGATATACAATCTGATCTTCACTGCTTTGGACTTACTGCCATTTTTCGCCTGAGACACCAAGGCAATAGCGAGGGAGATCCCGGACCCCTCTGCTCACCACCTTCCCGCCCTGGGGCCAGAGCCAGCCGGCCGGCGAACAAAGGGACCACGCGGTCTGCTACCGGCTGCCTGCGGGAGACGAGCCAACTGCCCACCCCGTATCTCTACGGACTTATTGTTCAGGTCTTTGGTTATATAGTTGTTATCTGTTCTGTTCTGGTGGTTCACATATACATATATGCATATATAACCATATTTAGTAGTTAAGAACTGTTATCTCTCCTTCTACATTTTTCCTTCAAATTAAAATTTTGTTCTAAATTTAAAAGAGGCGTGATCTTTTCTTGAAAAAGGCATTCCAAATTGTTTTGGCTTGCTCTAAACTAAGACAACTGTATGGAGCTGGTTTTCTTTTGCTTTTGTATTAGAGCAGCTTGAGGACCCAGGTGCTACTGCGAGACAATGAACTGTGACCAGTAAAATCTCCAATAGCACAAGTGAAATCTCCAGTCTAATAGGTGGAAAACATTTCATAATTACAAAACAGGAGTGAAACCCCACGTTGTGACAACGTACATGATTTTGTATGAATACACCACTTTTTTCCAACTTTTTACTCTGGTAGAAAAGCCAGGCTTTCAACAGCCAAAGTATTAGAAGTTATAGGGAGTTATTGCTATTTTCTCTATGATTCTATATTAATTATACTCTCATATTTAACAAGATAGGGTAAGTTATAAAATGGTACTTCTAGCCACTTCAGGAAAGAAAGGGGTTTGGGGTGTTTTTTCCTTTTCCTTTTCGTTTCTTTCTTTCTTTTTTTTTTTAACTTTGAGTTTCTAATTTAATCAAGCCTTGAAGGTCTAGACATGTTTTGCTGTTCTGATTTTCCTCCTCTCTGTGTCCTTCTTATTAAACATGAATATTGTACAATGAGAGACTCTGGATGTGGGGCTTTAGAAGTTACTGCACAGCCGATAGCTATTTCTAATGCCGAATCTCCAAATTCAAATGGAGTGACTGGAAAGGCACCTACCATATTACTTCCAAGTGAAGTCACAACTATAAGAAATGTTTTCATGGAACTTTGTATTATAAACCTACTCTCCTACCCCTGTCAGCATCAAAAATTCTTGGGGATCTGACATGCTTTTGTGTCAGTTCATGCCTAAATAATGCAACAAGACAGTCCACACATCCCTGCAGCTCTTTGTAAATGCAGGTGCCTTGGATTACAGGATATGCCGCATCTGCAACATTCTTGTTTTGTGGTATCTGTGTTCAACCCCTGTCTCAGGACCCGACTGACAATAAGGGTCAGCCATAAGTTCAAATGTCAGAAGTCACTGATAAAACATTGACTTTCATTCCTATCCAGAAACTGTGGGAAATTAAATTAAACTTGCAGTTCTTCAATGACCTAATCTTCCTCACTTTGAATTAATTTACTTTATAAAAATGCAGACTACAAAGGAAGAATAGGAAAAATATCCCCACAGATGCATTAAAATAAGACATGCTCCATGGGTCTGTTTTATTAATCTCTTCTCTCCATCAGATGTTAGGAGGAGAGGCTGTTCTACCTTTGAAGGCATCAGCAACTTCAAGCTTCTGTGCACAGAATCTGTCTGCTTTGACAAGAAAGGGAGCTGCAGCCATAAATGTAAAGAAAAAGAGTGGTAGCAGCTCTTTTAAATGGAAACAAATGGGGTTTTATGAGTGACGTACTGCGAAGTTTGTCCTGCTGGTGAACAAAAAGGGAGAAAAGAGACATGAAACTTTCCTGCAAATCCTTCTATATATTTGCAGCAGGAAAAAAAAAATCATCACCAATAGCAGTGGTCTTCTTTCCAGGGGAGCAAGTGACAAACGTGCCTGGCCCTGGTGGTGGTGGGTGGCTCCTCTGTGCAAGGCTCAGGTGCAACTGAGGCATTTCAGGCAGCTCACCTCTGTCGAGTCTCTCCAATGATCACTGAACCTTGTGTGCAACCAGGAGAAAAAAACCAAACCAAACAAAACTGCAACAAAAGCCCACCTGGAAAGCATGAAGAAGCACTTAAAATCTAGAGGAAAACTGAATCTCTCCAGAAGCCTGGAGGACACTTGGGAGACTGAAAGCAACCCCTTGCTCTGGGTCTGCAAACAGCAGCTGCCAGCACGACTGACACAGAGTGTGCCTTCAGTTTTTAATTCTGATGATTTTACTAGTTCTCAGTTATCTAGGTATCTGCTTTACAGACATTGTCTGTGCTTTTAGGGAGTCTAAAGAAGATGAAGAAAAATAATTTGCAACTGACATAAAGCAAAAAACATATTCTGCAACGCTGGCTATAGAACCAACCAACCAAA